>VWZE01009149.1:807980-894372 GCA_013396675.1 Eubucco bourcierii | reverse complement strand
GCTCAAGGGTGACCTCATTGTTGTCTACAACTACCTGAAAGGAGGTTGTAGCCAGGTGGGGATCAGTCTCTTCTTCCAGGTAACCAGCAACATAACGAGGTGACACAGTCTCACGTTGAGCCAGGGGAGGTACAGGCTGGATACTAGGAGGAAGTTCTTCACAGAGAAAGTTATTTGCCATTGGAATGGGCTGTCCAGGGAGGTGGTGGAGTCACCATCCCTGGAGATCTTCAAGAAAAGACTGGATGAGGCACTTAGTGCCATGGTCTAGTTGATTGGATAGGGCTGGATGATAGGTTAGAATGTATGATCTTGGAGTTCTCTTCCAACCTGGCTGATTCTATGAAAAAATGTGTATTTATTCCCTGCATCTTCTTACAATGTGCTTCTCTGCATCTTCTCTACAGCTCTCTGTCTTGTTTTTAGAAAGACAGAATTCTCCAATAAACCACTACAAAGGTTATGCCAGACATACCAGGTACATATAGCATGGGAAAGGACAGAATAATTTCAAACTGGCCTTGTGCTCATGACCAAGATAGTACTACACTGAGGAAAAGCACTTCAAGAGTGGAATTCCTTTATTCCCCCATCAGGGTCAAATATTTGGTACTCTGTTCTGAACGAAACACCTTTCAGGTTATGCCTCCACAAGCTAAATTCTATCCATTATTCTGGGTTATACGTAGGAGAACTTGGCCTTCATTAGGGATATATCCTGTTGCTGCTTTCTTTCCTCAGAAATACCTTCTGCTTAATATGGTTTACAATTTTAAAAGAAAATTTGACATCTAACTGCTTCAGACTCCTTGATTCAGCAGGGACTGTGAATGCCCCTGACTCTGAGACAAGTTTAATAAAGTTTATTTGTCTAACTAAATACTTTTTTCTGTCTTTTCAATCCATATGCTAGAGACTACGTAAACATGTAAAATTCATCATGACATCATCAAAATGATCAAATGTTAATCTCTTACACACATATTGAAGACATTCACATACTATCATTATATGAACTGTATTCTACATGCACAAGATGAAAAGAGACTTTATTTCATAAAGTCTAACTTCATTAGCCTTCTGCTGTGATTAAATCAAAGCAACCAACCCATTTTTTTTTAAATTAAAAAATAAAATAATTTTTAAAAGGTTTTGTTTCTAATGGTCATAGTGTAATCTCAGGGCAGGTATTAGAGTCTATGTGCTACAAATAACTGTGTGCAGCTGTCATTTTTGTCTTATTTTGCACAGTCCAGTCATACTGCATGCAGCATGACACTGCAGCACTTGGTAGCCTAAATTTACAACAGGTATGACAGTTACAGAAAAGTGATTTTGCATATCAGAGGATTCTCAGGAGTTAAAAGGACTGATTTATCTTCCACCCTTCCTTATTTTTAATACTAAGCCTGAAAAGAAACATGTGCCATAAGTGTAAGTTTGATTTTTTTCCAATTTCTAAGTTTTAACCTTTGGGTTCTTTAAATTACCATCTCAGTCTGTGTATTATCTTTCCTTGGTATATAACTACATTTTTATTAAAACAGTACTGTAAATATTATACTGTACTGTTAACTGCAGATTAAAGTGTGTGGCCATTTGAGCCAAATTTCTAGCTCAGACATTAAAAAAAAAAAAAAATATTCTGAACAGAGAAACTAGTGGAAGCTCTGAGTGGAGAGGCAACCATTCTCTAGGGGCAAGCCATATAATGGCAACGATGGCTAAGTTATTATCATTTCACTGTAGCATTAAGACCTTTATGTCTGGAAGCACAGCTTGTACCTTCCCCTTGCTGCTTCTGCTGCTATCTTCCCCTGCCGCTGTTTTGGCTGCTGCTGCTTTTGCTGCTTTGCTGACGTTTGACCCCTTCCCTGTCTTCCTTAAGGTTATTATATTTCTGTAGTAGTTTATTCTCTTTATACTATTAAACTATAAGAAACACAATTTAATTTTTTCCTGAATTTCCAAAAATCTGTGTTGTAGTGAGTTTACTCTACCGAGGGAGGGATCCACCCTAACCTGGCACATTAATTTTGGTGCCCAATGTGGGGTACAATCTTGGTTTGGTTATTTGATTGATAATCAGGATAAGGAAGCTGAGGAAATATTTGTTTGGTATATCGTAGCCCACTGTTGCTTCAATTTTGACCTTAAAAGTTCAGCAGTGCTTTCTTTACTACAATGGTGCAATATTATGCATGCTCCTTTTTTGCTAAGATGGTTTGGAACTGGGTAAAATGTGTGTTAACAAAGGTTGGAAATTTTGTTATGGATGTTTTAGGGTTTAGGAACATAGTTGAGGGTATGCTGTTTTTAATGCTTGCATTGGAGTCTAAGAGTTATTTGGAGAGCTGAGTTATCCAGTGACTTGCCTATTAAGTTTGATTTTGATGTTTCTGGCTGCTATTGTAGGTCTGACTGCAGTTTGGAGAAAAGAGAAATGCAGGAATAAACAGGTTACAAGAAGGTCTTTACCTTCTCTGGAGGCAGTAGCAGGGAGTTAGGGATTAAAGACACGGTCTGCAACCGAAGCTGGGGAGGTAAGGCCATGGCACAGGGCAGACTGATTGCTTGCTGAGCAGCAAAACGTCCTGCCTCAGAACCTGTGAAAGAGGAAAAAGTAGTTGGACAAGCCCCATGCCCCACTGACCCTGAAGCGTGGGGTCAGGAAATTACCTGGTTCCCATTAGTACAGAATAGAATGAAGGAAAATAAGGGTAGAAACGGTGGAACCCCTGCAGGGGTGCAGCCACAGAGGGTTGTGATGGCGGCACCAGATTTGGCTGCAAATGGTGTGGGCTATGGCAAAGTCCCTCAGATGGATAAAGTTGAGGAGCCTGTTTGCAGAAAATGCGGATCAAACATTTTGATCAGCAGTAAAGTGCCTGACACTGGAGCGTCCACCATTAGAGGGGTTGCTGAGGCAAAGGTTCTTCCATCTGCAACCAGGTGACAGGGAGCAGTACTAGAGGATGGGGAGGGGTCCTTGGAGGCCAAGTCCCCTAATGCCAGTGAGCCTGTTAATTCCGCTGCTCCTGCCTTAACGCCCTCTTGTTTCTGTTGAACTGGGTGCTGCTGCACTGGGAAAGGTTCCCTCTGCCTCAGTCCCAATTCCACCACCATGTAAGGAACAGATCCAGACAGACCAACCAGATTTAGACGATTCTATGAAAGGCACGTCCTAGATTAGGATACAGTTTACTCTAAGCAAAGAAGTTAGACAGATGGCAGGGAGCAGGAAGATTCAAATGGAAGAGTTAAGATCTCCCTTGCTCCAATTAGAACAAGAAGAAAAATGACAGCTAGTACTGGGGGTTGAGACAGTTCAGATGATGGGGATAAACCAGAACAGGGTAATCCTAAGGAGGGAACTCTTAAGGGACCCTTTTGGTGCTGTTGAGGACTTTTGGAAGTTTGCTCAACTCATGAAGCAAAGGGAAGAGGATCCAGAAGAGGGTACATCTGCTGGTCTGAAGGTTAGTACCCCTGTGGGTAAGAGGAATGGAAAGGCTATTGCTAAGGGAAAACATACTCAGGAAACAGATGACAGTGATGATGAAGAGAAAGCCCCATTACCAAAGAAGGAGGTCAGGCATATTAGGCAAGATTATGCCTGGAAGGAGTGGGAACTGTTGATGAGTTAGTTAAACAGATGTTGGGATGGAGGTATGGATACTGTAGAAATAAACCTTCAGACGGCGAGGTACTTGGGAGTTTTTTTGAGAGATAATGGCATAGATCAGCACTTAAGACATCTACAACTACAAGAAATATAATTTCTTTTTTTCCCCCACTTTCCAAAACTCCGTGTTGTAGCGAGTTTACGGTAGAGGGTTCCGCCCTAACCCAGCACAAAGTGTTTCATTTTGTAACAAAGTTCTTAAAGCTTAAAAAATTTCTTCAACTCATATCTAGCTAACAGATTGAATCATGATTGTCTAACAGATTGAAATCTCCATAATGGGAGATCATAACAAAATTCCTCTGGAAATCTGCTACTTCTTAAATGAACTATTTAAGATGCAGGGGTATACGACTGTGTGGAAGTGGAAGAGAAAGAATAAAAGTGAACTAGTGGATTCAACAAAAGAAAAGGAACACAGAGCATAAGATCACCAGACTTGCTGACAAGGGAGCTCAAAAGCTCAGTGACAGAAAGGCTGTAACCAATTTATTTATTTTAACCAGATGATGATAAAGAGTACCTGTCTGCTTGATTTAGGGATCAATGTGAAAAACAGAAGTCTACCTGTCTGAGAAATTCTGTCTTACAGATGTAGCAAATCTGTCTTGCTGTCCCCCTACAAATACTTAACAGCACTCACAGACCTGTTGAAGGGAAGGAGACAAAAAGATGCCACAGAAAATTCTGTTCTTTCATTTTATAATTCCGTCTCTCTGTTTCATTTGCTAACTTCCAGATAAAGCATTAGTACAGACCTAGCATCAGTAGAAATTCAGATGCTAACCTGTCAATGGGCCTTTCTGTGCTTTGTGTTCAAGGTACCACTTGAAGAATGCTCTAGGCAATCATGTCCCTGACACAGGGGGTACATGTACTGTATAGTGAAGTGCCATCAGTCAGGCACAGCAATACAAGTTTGAACAAGAAAAGCTGATACATTTCAACAGAGAGGTTACCAACATCTCCAAGCTGCTGCAACTAAAAAGCAACGCAAGCAAGATAGCTGAACGTCTGCAGTCCATCAATTAAAATCTAGGCATTCAGCTTGAGGAACCAGGACCAAAGGTTATCTAAAGGTTTTAGCAACCATTATGTTCAAAAAAGGAAAAGGAAATTCACAGGAAAGCAAAAGGTACATTATACCCTATGCCGAGGGTATCTTCTGGATATACTGTGACAGGAATGTCCACAGAAGCAACACTGACCAAACTGCCCAGAACTGTAGCACTGAAGAAGCTGGAAAGAGCGCTCTAACTCCAAAACACTGAGAAACCAAGCAAAACATTACCGTGCCTCAATCAGACTCAGTCTTTTTTGTTTTTTTTTTTTGTTATTGGTTCTTTCCACATAAAGCAAGCCTGAATATTGTATTCAGTCTGTCTGAACCCCAACAGCACAATCATGTGATGTTACCCTAATTTAACCCCATTACCCTTTTGTCTCTGCAGAAGTGAAATGTCACTTCTCTTCTTCCCTTCGAGGTTCACCTCGCATAACTGTCTTTCTTGTTGATGAGAACAATCCATACCTTTGCTCCTGCATATTTTGTTCAGTTTACAGGAAGACTTTCTAACACTACAAAAATAGTTATGGTGTTGTAAGTTTTGGGTTCAACAGCTGCTGTAACCACTACCTTTGAGAAAACACCCCACAACCAACATGTTCTACTTCTGAATACTGATCCCTCTCATGAACTCTAGCTTATTTATGTCCCTTCAGCACATGTATCTCCTTTCCTCAAGTTTTTACTTTCTCATTGTGTTGCATGTGTTTAAAAAAATGTGCAGTGAAGGCACCAATTGGGCAGCCTGCAGCAATGCGTTATGTGATCTGATGTATCAAAGTTAGGCTAACACATCAACAATTATATTTTTAAATATATACTTTGCTGATTATCAATACACAAAAAAAATAGTCATGTTAATCTCTTTGTTTACTTTTGCAGTTTTTTAGCTAGTGATCAAATGGACAAGAATGAAATTACATATACCAGTTACTCAGGTATTTTTTTTTTCAATAAAAATCAAGAATACAAAAATAATGTAAGAGTGACTGGATTAGTGAGGGGTTTGCATAAGCATACAGACACTCACTGAAATTATGCTGGCTGAAATTTTCCTTTAGCTAACATGAAGTAGCTTAATTATTTTCTTGATTTAAATGTAGACTCCTGTGGCTCAGATTGAGTTGCTCTGGTAGCCAAACTCCAACACGATATTGTTGAGTCTCAGACAAACCTTGTGTTTCCATGCCATGCCACCTTATGCCAGATGCAACAGCAACACTGAATGGTGTTACACAGGATGGTAACCTTACACTCACTGTGAGGGAACCTCACTCGTTATGGAAATATCCAGCATCTTTGGGAACCCCATATGATGTTTGCTCCTGCTCTGCTCAAAAAACAATGCTGAGGAACCCTGGTGGTTTCAGTAATATTCCTGATTTTCTTTAAAAATAGCTCTGTAAATAACAGATAAAGAGGCTCACATGAAGTATACAAATCCCTCTGCATATTACATATATAACAATCAATTTGCTTTAGATCACAGGGAACACGAGTCCAACAATTTCTCTTCAGTTTTATCTTGGTGAATAACTAGCAAACTTATCCATAAAACGAGAAACATCTCATAGGTGTTTTTTTAGCTCAGTTTTCTCTTTCCTCTTCAGGTATCATCTGAGCTCTCCCAAACACGCTGGACCACCATAGTCTAACCACTAAGTTTTCAATTTTTCATACTAAACTGTAACTATGATGGAATTCACTACAACAGCTTCTCTCTGTATCTTCTATTCTCTTAACAAAAAGAATACATGCTGCATCTCAAAAGGTTTAACATCATTATTCAAACATCACCTTTTATTATACTCCCTTGTTTCAAGCAGAAACTTCTATGATCAAATTTCTGTCTCCCAACAAGTAAGTGAGGGGTGGAAGGAGTCCTACTAGAATCTGAAAACATACATCATACAACAATTAAAACCCCATGGAACCTCATTGCATGGGACTGCAGCAGCCATAGGTACTTCTTTCAATGGAAATGAAAAGAAATCGCAACGAATAAAATTAAAATCCTGAAAGACATTATGAAGAGCCACACCAAATCCTAAAAGAAAACAAACAATAAACAAAATAAAAACCCATAAAAAACAAACAAACAAAACCCTTAAGAGTGAAAAATGTGTGAAATAGCCAGTTTTTTGCTTTGATTTCCAATTGATGTATTTACCTCTCCAGTAACATATTCCAAAAGTATTTGTAGGTCTCCATTGTGGCACTTTTGGACAGCACAGAAGCAGAATTTACCAGCTGTGTATTACTGGCTGATAAGTAACATGAAATGTGCAATTGTTTGTCATAATCCCGATACATTCAAGTATGTAAAGTAACATCTCTTGCAGAGAACTTTGTGTGAAGAGAATGAAGAAAACAGTTTGTTGTGAAACCTAAGTTGCACAGCACCAGACTCCCCACGGCAAATTTACACAGAACACTCTGTGTACCCAGAGAAGGTAGCCTGCCAGCGTGTAAAGCAATTGTTACTGCTGACCTTCCCTCCCACCTTGTACATTTACTAGGCATACTAAATGTATGCCACGCAGGAAAAGATCAGCCAATTTTCTCAAATACAGCATGGGAGGTAGATGACTTGTTAATTACTTACTTACAGGGTAATTTCTAGTATTTAAATTCTTATTTATGTACAGAATCAATATCATTCCATGAGGCAATGAATCCTTTGTTGTTACAGACCACAACAGGGCCCCACAACAGGCTTGCCTTTGAAGTCTGCAAGCCTAGGAAGAAGCAATTGTTTATCACCTGGCATGTTCATGCAACTTCATTATAACTAAGGCAGAAGTTGAACTCCTGTTGTTTCATGTGCAATGGAGAGTAAGATTTTTTTGATGATTTAAGATCAGTTGTGGGAAGTATCAGCAGTTTAGGATATAGGTGTCACTTCAGAATAGTGCGTCTCTACTTTTTTGCTATTCACGCCACTGCAGTAACACACAGTGTTAGAGCAGACCAAGCAATGTCCTGGGTTCTGAAGAAATGAGAAGTTCCAAACATGACACCAAACAGTCAAGATTATTAAAATAAATTACAGGGCTCACAAATTAATTTTCTTCCTTCTATGTCACAGATATATATAAATATATAGAGACATACTAATACAGACTTGTAGAACAACTACAGTTGAAAGGGACATCTTGAGGCCATGCAGCTCAGTACAACAACCTCAAAATTCAAATCTTGAAGTTAGATAAGGTCAGCTTTTTGCTCTTTCCGTTCTTGATATGAATATTCAAACTTTGTAATGTCAGATACCTATTTCTGATTCCTCAAGTAAGAGCAGAAAGAGGAAGAGATGAACTTAGAGCCTTTGGTTTTGTAACTGACTACATCAGGGGTCTAGATTTTGTTGGCACAAGCATATCAGATCCTCTCACATATGCAGATTTAACCAAGAAGCAGTCTCCTACTCTTGCTGCTGTAGACTACATTTCTATGTCTAGACAAATTAAGCAATATGCATAATGGTCATTATTTCTAGGCCTTAAAACTCAGTCATTTACTGAAACAGCAAGACACAATGTTCAAATGGCTCCAGCATCAGAGGCATTAGAATAAATGTTTCTCTTTGTCAGATCTGGCACATTCATAACTTACTCGTAAAGCAAGAAGGCTGCTTCAAAGCTCCCCCATTCAATGATGAAATCACATTTTCCTGGTAACCCCTACCACATAATTTATCTCTGTCAGAAGAAAGCCTTCAATGAACAATAAAGCAAGTGTCACCACTTTTCATTAACAAGAAATCTGCTAGTAATTCTGGCTCTCCCAATCTACATATGATACAGATTGGAGAGGCAATGAGGGAAGAAATGTGAACACACATGAACATGAGAATGTATTGAAGAAAGAGTTGTAGTTTTCAGTGAAGTAACTAACTTCAAAACCTATGATTTACAAACAAGAACCTCTCTTCTCCACTTCTTACATTTTCAGCAACTCTTGTGTGTTAACTAATACTCTGGGTTCAATTTTTTAATTGATATCTAAATGCAAGTTTTGCATTTTCCAAGATGAGTTATGAATAGTAAGTTACATTTGCAAGAAATACCACCTTTGCCTTGATTTTTTTTTTAATTCTTTAGAAAGAACTGATGAAATGGCAATAAAATAATTTGTCACATCACTTGGCTAAAAGTGACTTACACCAACGCAGATCAGCAGGTGTACCACTGCATGAAGTGCTTCCTACCGCTATTACTTGCAAGGTAAAATGTTTAATACATCAAGATGAAATTAAAAATGGGACTGAACAACCCTACCAAGCTATGGAACTCCATGGTTGCAGATGTTTAAGTACAGACACAGTTAGAAGAAAGATGATTAAAGTTGTGTTTATACAAGGAATATTAATCTGGCAAAAGTCAAATGATACAACCTAATAGGATATTTTAAATAGCAATATCCTAGTACAAGATTATTCAAAACACTGCCCTGGGATGCACAAAAGCTCCAAGTACGGCACACACAATCACCAACATAACTGAGTGTATGATTATCTCAGTGTTCCATAGGAAATCCCAGCTGGGAGCAAATCAACAATTTGATAAAGCATAAACTAACGTCTGAGATTAATTTAAGGGAAAGATTTTAGATTAAAACTCTAAACTCAAATATAATTAGTATCACATTGTACACATACACAAAATCTCCTTTATAAAAACTTCAATAGCATTTATTTCAGATGTATAAGAAAAGCAAAGGTCATGCTGCATACAGAATACTTTAATCCAAGGACTAAGTCAAAAGAACTTACATCAATGAACAAGAGAAAGTTCAAAAGCATCACTGTATTGTTTCCTGTATGTACCTGCTACAATACAACTGGAATCTCTCCCAAAATAGTTAGAAATATATCAAATAAACAAGCAAATAGTTAGAAAAATACATTAACTCACACCACAGTGTAAATCCATAGAATGAATCATGAGGAAACGTAGGTCTTACACTCAGAGTTTGCTTTTAATCAAGCAAACAGGATATCCTCTGACCATATAAAATACAAACCTCCTACTCTTAACTAACTACCTTGAAGTTTTTAACCATTGATTAAACTGTTCCCATGCATTACAACGATACACTTAAATTTCTTTTAAAGATGTCTCCAGCTGTCAAAGCTTAAATGGCTTACAAAAATCTAAAAAACAACCAAACAACACTCTGCCTAAGAAAACTATACCCTGACCCAGTGGCAGAAACAAAGACACCTTGGGATAACTTACGATCTGGTAGACTGTTAAGACTCATGGGAACCAAATATCATATGCTTCAGGGGCTTCTGAACAGCAGAAAAACAGTACAGATAAAACTATATTAGGCAGCATTCTACAGGAAGGGCAGATGCTATCTCTAAATGCATCCAGGAGAATCCTACTGATTTATGCCCTTTGCTCTTACACTGAACTAAAACAACTATGCATACTATATTCCCAGCTGAAAAAAACCAAAACCAGAACCCTGAATACTGTTTCAGTCAACGTATGAACTGTTTTCTTTCAACACAGTTCTGTAAGCGGTTGATTAATTTTCAGCTCTATTGTACTAATTGCTGAGTCCCTTAACTGGTTGATTAGAATCCAACACAAAGTGCACGCTGGACTCCTTTCCAATAAATTCTTCAGCTTATTGAAAAAGAAATTATGTTTAAACAGCTGCTACAGTATGTTTAGCATTTGGTTTACTCATCTACATCTTCTGTGTGTTGTGCCTGTTTAGCATAGATTAATTATACACTATGCCTCTTAGCATGGTCACTCAGGGAAGCACAACTTGTGTTGCAGTCCAGAGTTACACTCCTTTGTCTTCACTTGCATGTTTATTTTGGAACAATAAACATCTGCTCACAGCTACCAAACAGGAACTTCAGTGTCATCAGAACCAACAACACAACACTGTGAAGGCAGTGGATTTTGTGAGGTATACATAAACAGTTCATGAAGTACATGCACATCTTCACTACTTAATAATATAAATTCCCTAGAAGAAAAATCTTAGTTTTCCTTTAATGGAATTTACCTTTCACATCACTGTGCTCTACACTCTCTTGGATACTAAGTTGATGTACGCTTTCGACTAACAAAAATATGCCCACATATGACAGGCAATATATTAAAGACAGGGTGGTGTGAGCTTACTACAGATTTTATCCTGCTCCAGCCTCCAACAATGTACCTGTTCAACAGCACAATTTACCTGAAAGCTACATTTTTATAATCTTCACCAAAGGACTCAAAGAATGCATCAGGAATATTAAGGTCCTGAAAAGCTATTATAGCTACTCTGTCCTCATTTGGAAGCATGCTCAGCTTGTGTTGCTCCCTAGGTTGTCAGGAGCCAGCTGTCCATCACAGAAGATGGACAGATATGTGAGAAGAGAGCCCATCTAGCCTACTGCTACCCGGTAACACTCCTCAGTGTATTTCCCCTCACTTTCTGTACGTGTAACCTTTTTCCATAACAAAAGAGAAACTTTGGCTTTGTAGCTCTAAATACTAAAGAAAGAAGAGTGTAAAACCAATATATAATTTTACTGCCTCTTTAATCACGTCTTGTAATGGAACATACTTAAGAAGTGGCTCACCTTTAAGCTGGTAGGTTCGAATATTACTTCAACAAATTAATGATTAAGAATTGGCCATGCAGTGACCCACAGAAACATGTTTGCTGACACTAGTCAGTGATTGCTTGTGACATGCACAGACTGAAGAGGAGCAGGCAGCCAAGTTTTGCAAGAGAACAGCAGATCTAAGACTACTTCACAATTGGAGTTTACCAAGACATGGATTATGGAATGAAATTGTATTTTATTTTCAGGCAATATCCCTCAATATGAAATGCAACTTAATTAGCCCATGTCACAGAAAATAATAATTGCCTTATATGAGATACAGAGTATAGAGACAAACTGTTACTTTGGAGTTGAGAAAAAAGCTGAGCTCTGAAGTTAACCTCATTCTAGAGTTCAGAAAGATAAATTCTGTATGTTTTGTAGCACAACTAACAGAGGAAAGGAACTCACTGTGTATGAGTCTATAAAGCAAAATTAAAATTAGAGTATACATCCCCCTCCAACTAAAATAAGAGGTCATCTGTCACACTTACTGACACCACTCCAAGAGTGGTCACAGCATTTTCTACTCTAAGCAGGTAAGACAAGAAGTTTTTCTAGCCACAGATGCACACAGCACATCTGAATACCACCTAGATCAGCATTTAAAAACCCACAAACCGCAACTTATGCTACACTGTCTGTACAATCTGACTTCACTGTGAAAGTAAAGGCAGATCAGAAAGAGTACAATGGAGGAGAGATGGAGACTAAGAGAAGGACAGAGGGCTGTTGAAGTCCTGAACATTACAGTAAGCAAGGTAAAAAGCTCTTCCATACAAGACTTCTCAGAAAATTAATGGATTGAGATGCTACTCTGAAATGACTTGTTTTGCTGAATACTAATTATTACTAAATTTTGCACTTCAGTAACCTTTGTCTTCCATATTTATATGATCTCTAATCTTTCAACTGCAGAAAACATTGATTGGATTTAAGTAGTATATGGACAGAAAGGTTTAAAGACATTCTTTTGTCTACACAGTAAGGAACTGAGTATAATGTGCTAGAGGTCTCACGACTGTGCATTGAGTCTTCCCCACAGGTACCTCTTTGAGTTCTGTCCTGCAGCCAGTTACAAAATACTGCTTCAAAGTCACCTCCCACAGACACCAGCTGAAGGGCTTGTGCGGCAGAAGGCAAAAGGAATTGTGCCACAGAGCTCAGGGACACAGAGATGTACCTATCACTCCTGTAATTAAAGACTTTTCTTAATCCACATAAGGTAGCTCAAGTGCTTAGGTTTTATTAGTTGTCTTTTGTTTGTGTGAATCTCCATAGGTATTCAGTGTCTCACACTAAAGAGATATGTCTGCCCTTTCTTATTACTTCGCATTTAACACTGAGGCAAGTTGATTTCTACTAGCACCACAGATTTAGAAGGACATGTCTGAAAAAGCACAGTACAGGAAAGCAAGTACATTTAAATTTTAAAAATTATTAACATTTGCAGTACTTCTCTTATTAATACTCCTTTATTACTTAACTGGCAGTATTAGTCACTCTTGACAGTACATGTGCCTGAAAGGACATTGCTTCCTAACACTCCAGCCCTGATCAACTTTGAGTCACCTTATAGGGATTGTCAATAATGCATATCACAGAAGTGGCTCAGAAAATGAAGAAATCAATATAGTACATGTCAGTCCTCTCTATCTTCCTTAGATTTACCTAAATCTGTCTGAAACATATTTTCCTTATTTCAGTTCTGCTTCTGTTTGCAGAAATAGAATGCTTTAGCCTTTATTCCATGTAGCAGAACCACTCGGTCATGATACCTCTGGTTGTAGTTTTAATTCTTATTGTATTTAAGAGATTTAAACTACAAAGTGCAAGTGCACCAAAAACTACTTTTAGGACATGGAGCTCGTATTTTCTTGCAAAAGTAGTTGTTAATCAGACAATGTTCAGAAGCCAATCTACAGCAAAGTTAATTGAGTTCATCTGTGCAATGAAGGATACAAACCTCAGCGCTAACAGTAGAAGACAATGAGAAGTTTGGCTGCCAGTGCAGTTTTTTGTTACTTTTGACAAGTCTTTCCATAAAGAGACTGAGGCCTGACAGTGGCTAAGGGAAGAGATGCCTTTTATTACTATGAATGTGTCAATTCAAGAGACGAAAACAGGCACTTGGCAAATTAGAACATGTGGCTGTTCAGTCAGCGCAGTGTCAGAAGCTGCCAGGGAGGTTGCACGAACTGGTTTTACTACTGAAAAGAAGCACCAATTTATGCTCCCCCAAATGATGGTATTCCCATTTGACACACAAAGTCGAGTTTCAGAATCAAAACTCAGAGGCAACATCAACAACTTATTGTGAGCATTGTCAAGTGTTGAGTGGGAAGAAGAGGGAGGGCAGCAGTCCAGTTCTGCCCTAACACTGAATATATCACAGTACTCTTAATTCCTACTTGCGGATCACTTAGATTTCCAAACTGCACTCAATCCCCCACTTTCACATGCTATTTAATCACTATGTCAGTAAGCTGCTGTAAGTCCTTTTGGGGGCCTCCTGGCTTAACAGACTACATTTAAAAATTTAATTTATCATGACCAGGTAGTTCAAGCCATATGGAATTTGAGGCACAGTATTTTCCTCCTCCAGACTTTGACTGAAAAAAACAAAGCTTTCACGCTAAATAAAAAAATGGACCAAGCACAACGAAGTATGGCCTGATTCTAAACATAGAGACTAAACAAAACCTGTCTCTGAAGCACATTCTCTCTGAACAATCACTCAAAATCCAAACATTTATATGAGAATCTACTCTTAATGCTGCTGCTAAGCAAATACATTTTAAAGAAGCATGAAAAACATATTACCAGATATGTCTGTAAGCTTCACTGGTAGGAGAAATACTGTGAAGTTGCTTGAAAATACTGACTTCACTTGTTCCAGTAAGGAAATGGATACCAACAAGTTGTGTTCTGTAAATCTCAGCTTTTCACCTCTGCTTATTATTCCAAGCAGATTTAGTTCTTCAGATGCAGTAAGCCCTTCCACTATCTACATATCTGTCAAGATGCTTGGCCTTCCGCTGATAACTTCTGAATGTAGTTATGCATTGTCAATGCAAAAATCTTTAACACAGAGAGAAGTCTGCAAAAGAGACAATTTAAAATAATTTCCTGGCATAATTTCCTTATTGACTCTCCATATTAAAAAAATAAAGTATAATCAATTTTGGTTTAGTGACAATTATCATAGAATGGATAGACAGAACAGCACTAGAGACTTTATTCAAGTTTGGAATGAAGCACATTATACTTCCAGCTCAGAATCCAAACAAAAGAAAGTGCTTTTAAATGCAAACTACAGAAATTCACAGAGAACGCACTAGTCAGGTTCCCTCTGTGAGTAGATATAAGTAGATTTAAACTAGGGAATTATGGCACTTAGTATAAAAAAACAAAAGATACAATTTTATTTTTTAAAATATCTTTTCCTTGTCTTCCTCCTCATTCAAGTTTCACAGTATACATATGGGTATGAATAAGTAAGGGATTCTTCACCCTAACTTCATGCACAGCAGCTTGAGAAACATTTCAGATTAACATAACTGCTAATGCACATACATAAGGCTGTCTTTCAGAGAGGTTGGATAATTCATAAATGCAACATTTACACAGATGAGGTCAAGTCAAAAGGTTTGTAATAAAAGTATTTAACTTATGTAAATCTGTTTATCACTGGTAAGGAACAGGGGATGACTTCAGATGCTCACTATCTAATATACACAGTACGCATTTGGTGTAACTTGGATGAGATCTCGTTCCAATTTTTAATTACTATGCAGGTTGTAAAGACAAAATTCCTCTAAGTCAGATTGCTCTTATTTATTTTTCTTTTTTTCAGGACAATGAGTATTAATATTACCTCACAGGCATTGTTTTCTACACATTCATTACTAAAAGAATAAACTGAAGGAACTTTGACCAAACACATTGAAAGTATGTGCAGATGTTTATCCTTAACCATATTTCTAGTAATGTTTCCCTAGTCACTGTTCATAAGGAGGCAATACAAAGCTCCATCTTCACTCACTAGGTTTCAGGATGTACAACAACAGAAACAAACAGCAATTTCTAAAAAAGAAAAAAATAATTCTTTTTTTTACCCAAACAGTTTTCTTTTAGTATGGTATCCATACAGCATAAAAATTTTGTTTGTGCAACTTGTCAAAATGCTGTGTGAAACTATGAGAGGAGGACAGATTTCATACTATTATACAGACCCTGGTAGTGGGGAGGGGACACACTGAATCTTTTCTCTGACTTTTAAAGACTCTGAAATACTGTCCTGTTTCTTTAACTACAAAAGAATAAAACAGCCAAAGTTGGTGTTTGGTATTTTATCCCCACCTAAGGTTTTCAATCCATGGTCTTAATTTCCATCTCAAAATTTTGAAAATGAAATATCCATCCATATGGAGATTCAAATATTTTAGGGGTTTGTATTCATTAAAATCTGCTACAGCACAGGGACGTAGGAATTGGTTGTGTAACCACAGGTTTAACAGACTAATTGTTCAGATTTTTTACAGTGGATTATTGTCTTAATGCCTCTGTAGTAAAGTGTGAAATAGGAATTCCCACAACAAAGACTTCTCACTGGTGACTTCTAAGGAAAACCTAGGACATACTGGGATAATCTGAGAAGCTACTGCTCTTCAGGGTCACAGGAGAGGAATCTTCGAACCAACAGGACTACCAGGCTCAACCAAAGGGAAGAAAATACGCCACAACATGAAACACCACAAATTATGTCCTTGTCTGAATCACCCAGGGATACCTTGTCTTACAACCTTGCTTGAGAGCAAAGATAGCCTCAGAGAGCCTTACAGGCTATACTCCACAAAAAGCAAACAACTCTGCATGTATGTAGAATCTCTTCTTGTACATTCTTCAATGGGATCTTGAGATCAACCCATTAATCTGTGGTGCGGTTGCAATGATAGCAAAGTACATTTTGCTGCCTTAAATATTTTCTCTCATGTAAACAAGTATTATGCTGATCCCAGCCAACACCTGACCCTGTTTTGTCTTCATATTCTTCATGTGATATAAACCCACTTTGCTTAGAGGACTAGAATATCCTTGTGGACAGTCTTTCACTTGGAAAAAGGAAAGACTACATGAGAAGTTTTCCATGATAAGCAGAGATTTGGAAGGACTGAATAAACTTCTAACATTTTTGATCCAATAAAAATTAGATCAAAATAAAAAAAAAGCATCAGTGCAGCTATGTATTTTGGAAGATAAGTTACTTTCAGTAGCTGCATTATTGTTTTCCCTAAACTTACATCCACATTTAATCACCAAAAATGCACTTCCACCACACAGCAGATGTGCCATTAACCATTTCTGAAAAAAATAAGTGAAACAAAATCACCCAGCATGAGAATACTATGGAGTAAGTCAACACTAGCAGATGGTGTTTATTTTGTCACTGCTTGTGTTAAAATTTCCCACCTATTTAATCAGTTTCTTTAAGGTAGAAACTTTATGTAAAAAGTGCAAAAGCTATTTTTTATAAGCTGTCACAAAATTCTTTAAACTATAAGTTCTTGTTTTCATGGCTTCCAGTTTTCTAGGACATGGTGCAATACACAGGAGATCAGTTTGTGTAAATCTGACATGATCAAGTATTTTGCTAGCTGCTCAGTCTTTCAACACACAATCTGTTTTGTTTCTCAAGCAAATTTGCAAATTCTTTAGTTCAAATACCAGTGTGTTCAAGACAAATTCTGTAATAAATGTTAAGCCTGCTCCTAGGAGAGGCACCTGGTAGAACTGTCAGTTTGTTTGCTTTCAGGACACAACATGCAAGAGAGTTTGACTTCCTCCTCAGAATTTCCTTCATTCTCATTATTTTATCACACGTTTCTGGCTTTTCTGATTGCATTCTCTGGTTGATTGTTTCTTAACAAAACAGTATGCTGCAGGAAGAGCGATTGTACAACCTGGACTTGGTTAGTTCAATAAATCATTGCTGTAATCTCACAAGTAAAACCAAATTTTGCTCAGGTGTTTTGGAAAGAATTTCCACGACAATGGAAATCCAAAAAACCTCTGAGAGCTGGAAACGCATATAATCCTCAGCAAGGCAAATCCATAGAACACCCAAGGGAACTAAATTCCTCACTATCGAGATTTGAACAGAACTGTTACAAACACCATCCAGTGTCTATACAACATATTTAAACACCATTTAAAACAAAGTAAAAAAACTTCTTTATATCTGAAGGGTACTGAACATCAGTCTACCATTCTTATCAATGACTTTAAATGTGATGCTATGAAGCGAGATCACCCTCCTAAATTAAACCCCCATAAAACCAGTTGCAACCAGTACCTAAACATCATAAACATGACCCATTTACTAACCCCAGAAAAGGAAGAACCCCTGTCTTCATTAAATTACAGTCCAACTGATTATGTCCCACCTGTCTTCATTAAATTACAGTCCAATTGATAATGTCCCAAAATTACTTTAAGAACTGACTTGCCCATCACAGATCACCACAGATCTTTGAGAAAGTTGCATACTTCCTGCAACAACATATCAAATCTGTAGTTTATTACCTACAGTATTTCAAATCTCCTTTTGGTATTGCCAGGATTATACATCAATGAATTTAGAGACTATGGACATCACTACAACATCCAGACGCTTTTGGTTTACTCAAGTTAATCATATTAAAACAAACAACAAACATGCTTAAACTGCCCTACAATGACTGCTAAGTGATAGGAAATGGTAGGAAGAAGAAAAGTCCGCCTGGACAACTGCTGTTAGTACACTGCAATATGTTTTTTAATTACTTCACTCAATCCTTTCTCCCTCACAGTTAAATCTTCCATTGCACTTCATGTTCAGGTTGGTTTGCACATATTATACAAGGAACCCATCCTTTATCTTTTTTACTTATTTAGGAGCACAAGCCTCTCAGTGTCCTATTCGAATTATAATCTAAGCACAGCACTATTAAAATTCTTCTGCTGCTTTTATATATTCCTCAATAATACTAGGGATTTTCATAAATCACCAATCTATTAATAATTCTCGCAAAAAAAATCTCATTAAAAAAGGTGAGATTTAGGACTACTCCCCATACTAGATAAGGGAAATATTCTCCTATAGGATTTTTTTTTTTCTTCCTCCCAGGCTCTGAACAGGGATCTGACAACAATCCTTCTGCTTGCATTTCTGAAGCACTGGCCATAATAATACCCACATTCAGCACTTAGCCTCCTTTTCTGCTCATTCTTGGTTTGCACCAGCAGAATCTTTCTCCTTAGCAAAGCAAAAGCTGAATAGATCAAGGAACCTAGCATTTTATTAGAACACAGTAAAGCAATCCACTCACTAAATGAGCCCACTCAATAACTGGGTACCTTTAGAATGGAAAAGTCTGAGGGCTCTACTTACAGTGATACATAAAGTCCTCTTCTGTTGACACAACATGCACACTGAAAGCTTTGAAACACTATTTGGACGAATTTGCAGCCAGCTGAGGTTTTAAACCAAGGTTAGTACCATCTGTCTGGTTTTGGCAGCACCCAGATTGATATAAAAAGTCTTATGGCACTTTTTAAAAGGAACAGAAATACAGCTTGGTTTTGGTCAATTCCCTTGAATTATTAACATAACAGATTGGGCTGACACCAACGCCAGTCAGCACATCGGTATCATGGCACCTTTCTTACCACATACAGAGCATGCAATAAACTAATGTACTATGCATATCTGATTCAGTATGTCTGATTAATTAGACAGGCAGAAGTCTTTAAGAGTACTAAGTTTTTCTATTGCTTGTCTTAATTTATTTTTCTTAAATGCCTGCTACTTAATACCAACATCAAATATTTTTCATTTGCTATATAGCTGTTAATACATTCTGATGTTGTTCATAATTTCTAGAACCTTGAACAAACACAATACCAAAAGTTAAAAGCAACACTTTTTTTGGGGGGGAAAGGTATCAGGTTGTCAGGGGAATAAAAATAAACTGAAGAGAAATAATATTTGATTAAAAGCCTCAAAGCTTGGAATGAGAAAAGACAGTGTTCAGATTGATGGAATTTGTAAGGCAAAACGTTTCTGTGATCCTTGAAAACGTACCCAAGTACTCTTCTCTGAAATTCAGGATAGTCCAAATAGCATAACCCATTCATTTTACCTGTGCCAAAATCCCTTCTGCAACAGCAATTATCATGATTGCTTCAGAAACGCAGACATATATGCAAGATCATTTGAGTTCTTTATTAATTTCATCTTTATTACCAACCATACACATGCCACCTGGGGCAGTATTTAGTATTATACACCAGCATTATGGAAATTAATTGCTCTGGCTCCCACTTCTCTACGAAGCATGCAAATACAAAGAAAAGTCCTTATGTCTGGGTTGAAAACACCATGATCATTCTTGGGGTGCATTAACCATGAAATGGTGACAGGTGCATAGTACTTGTCAGTGTTTAATGTAAGAAACTGTCCCACAGTACTTGCTCAGACACTGCTGGAGATCCAAAGTGTAATGTCATTCACTAGTTTTTACCAACAATCAAGCAGTTGTGGAAAGAAGTATATCAGAAAAGTAAATTTGGAGTGATATGAAACGCCTGATTTAGATCTCATTAAAATACTAAGCAAGCAGAATATTATTGCTGGTTAAGGCCCTAATTATTCAAAGCATTTACTTAAGTGCTGAAATGAAAAGCCCTAATGGAAAAGTATCTTCATGTTTGTACTAGGCCACTGCTGCACTGGGAGTAAAGAATGAAACACCAAAATATTTGTTTCTTCTCATTAGGCAGCCAAACACAAGGCAAAAATCACAGTGAGAAGGACAAAAAACATGCAAAAAAAATGTCTCCTCCTTAATTAGTTTGGGTGCATATTGATACTACAGTCAATACAAGCATACATAGGAAGAATGAAAACCAGTTCCACATGAAGCGGAAGATGTCACTGAATCATTATCTTTGTACTCAAATTCCTTAATATGCCTTTGGATTTGTTACTACAGCTTGTTATGTTTCCCTTTTGCTAAAAACTACATCGTAAGCTTTTTTCCAAACCTCCTCCTCCTCCCAAAAAAAGGGAAACAGGAGATGTGTGTGGGGTGTGTGTGGGAGCAGTGGTACTTAAAAAAATGTAAAAGGGGAAAAAAAGTCTATCGATGAAATTCTCTACAAAACTAAACCAAACCAACAAAATCCCCTTGATGGTTTTGTACAGCCCCTATGATAGGGAATTTCCATGATGTGTGACTGTCTGAATCTGTGACTCTTAAGATCAAAAGAGTGGGACAAACCAAGACTAAAGGTGAATACAGAACTCTCACTGTATCTTTAAAAAGTCGTATTTGAAAATAGCTGAAGAAATTTCTATCATACGCAGGCTTTGAAAAATGGGACAAACCAGGTGTAACTGCCTTTGTGAAAAGACTGTTACACATAGGCATCAGATAAGTTTTTAAACTATTCCTGTTTGGACCCAGATCTGGCATCTCTTACACAAGTAAGCTCTCTTTCTCTCCATGTAACGAGCCCCATCCTATGGAGCAACATCAGCTCAGGGAAAATGCAACTCCTTCACCACCCAATGAAAACTCCCAGGAAAAAACCCACCCTTAGTTCCACCAGATCAGTAAATAGAATTAAGTAGTAAAGAGAAATCAGGTTTATTCAACAGAATATCAATGCCAGGAGGAAAACCAAACAACCAAATCCCACTATAAATAATAAACAGAACTAGATTAATCATTGCAAAACACATGAATTCTAAACTAGGTTCTAAGTCTACAAGTAACACAGTTGAAGCAAGATAAAAACCTTACGTATTAGAGAGTTCTTTGCCTCAGCCAGCTGCTGCCAGCTTGTCTGTCTGTCTTTCAATTTCTCAGAAAGGTGTGTGTGAAAATCTAAATGAAATAAAACAAATACATTTTAGAGATGGTTCTTTTCCTCCTTTTCTTCCATTCTATTCATCTTTGGTGTAACACAGCCAATACAATGTTTTACCACCTCCCACCCAAAGCATGCCTGAATTACAAAAAAATGCAGTCCTTCTTATAGATAGAAAATACTTTTATCTTGTTAGCAATTACACACAAAAATGCACACTGAGTAGCAGCAGCAGTGAAATCTTGCTTTGCAGAAGGTACATATACCATGTCTTGGTATCATAAACCACCAGAAGGACAAAGCACATAAACATCTGGCCATAACACACATGGCAGGATTTAACCTGAAGTCTGTAAGTTTCCCTACAGCAGATATTTAAGATCACACTAACTTATTTTCAGTGTATTATCTATTACTTCTGTAGTCAACTACGTTTGATTTCATCTTCCTAAAAGTTAATTTTTATTATCAAAGTCTGGACTTTTAGGACACATTTGGATAAGGGAGAGTTTCAGCTGTAATAAATCATTTCTTACATGTTTACTCTACCAGCATGATGACTTCTACATTGACTAGAAGCATAATCAAGCAGCATCTCAATGACACGTGAACCATGAAACTGCACTGTTGCAAAGATGCCATTTTTTCCCTTTTCTTTTAATGTCATAAAAAAATTTCCGCTTTTAGGAAGACAGATTTGAATATACATCCCAATAATACTCCTTCAGCTTTGAGTAGTCTTTGTCTTTGACTAAAAAGAAAACAGGGTTTGTTTGTTGGTTTTTTTTTCCCTTTGATTGCACAGTTAATTGAATTATACCTGGATTTTGAAATGAGGTAACTAGGAAGGCCTTCTGCATTTGAAAAGCACAAAATAATTCTGAATTTTTTTATTGAATTTCATATCAGCAACAGGAGAGTTTACAGATGCAGCAAGCAGGAAATACAATTTAAAAAAAAATATTATTTTCATTAATTTCCTTGCTCAAAGCACTAAAGACAAGAAGCATAATTTCTGGATGGTCATTTCAGACGTTGTCCTTCATGTCTTAATGGCTTCGCTGGGAAATTACTCTGCATGCTACATCTCAGGTTCAAATCTTTAATTTATAAGATAATAATTAATCACCAGGATCAACAATGAAAATGTGTTCTGTATACCACAATAATTTATCATATGCAAAATATTAATTAAAAAGAAGGCGGTACACTGGTATTTAGAGATCAAAACAGTTGACCAAAACAACAGAAAATAAATCACTTTGTTGCTAAAGACCTAAGACAATGATCTAGCTATTTCTTAGAAACATAAATATTTTAGAGCTAAAATGTATGCAGCAAAAATAAGGTGAAAGAATTTACGGTTTCCAAGTTTCACACTGTTGTCTTTGGGGATAAAAAGTAATTTTAAAGGGAAGTTATACCTTCAGAAACAATAAAAAGACAAACAACCCAAACCCAACAAAACACCTAGATTTAATCCATCAGTAGTTTATCTATTGACATTTCATCACATTACCCTTTAAGTTTGTGTATGTTACTGAATCTGTTCTTTTCTCTTTTTCACCTGTCTGTGGCCACCTTGGGACATTTCATTCTTGCAGTTACAAAGGGTAGAGATGAGAACAAACTGTTTCCCCAAAGAATGTGAGCCATCCCTCTTTTTGAAGTGAAACACCTAAAACTAATGGCTGAAACATAAGTTCCCAAGATTTGTTGCTCTGACAATTTAACAAAAAGAAAAAAAAAAAAAGAAAAAAAAAAGTAGTAGTTTGTTGCCAAAGCCTGAAGGAAAGAATAATTTAAATGTTAAGACACTTTTAAAATAGTGCCATCTGAAGGGAAGTCTCCATGGGTGTTACCTTCCTTTGACACTCACAGGGAGTTAAACCTAATTGCATTTAGGGTTATCTCTAGCAGCTACACTCAGAATCAAACATCCTCATGAGGACTATTGTTCTAACTAATCTACTTATTAGGCTTTTATTCAGATTCAGTACAATCTTTTAGAAAAAAATATCTCAAAGGGATACTAATGGATTTTGCAATTATCAAACAGGAAAGAACAGACTATGACCTACAATCTTTGGCCTCACCAAAAATTAGGAAAAAAAGTCTTTTGTAAGTAAATCTTTAGATCATTAAATTTAGTTCATATCAGACACTACACTTCACAGCTGGAAAAAGTGAAACCTGTTTAAATTTACAATTCTTTTCTCTTACACATTCCACAAAACCACAGACCCAATGGCCACATATCTGTTTGCTCCTACAGCAAACAACTAAGAGAACGAAATCTGCTTTCCACACATGACTTGCAAAGATGAAGGAGTAACAGTTTTGATCCTGCTGTTACAAGTCCCAGTCTCAGTTGAAAATCAATGCTGAATAGAGTTAATTTGAAATAACAGTATAAATACCAGCAACACTTTCTGAAAATTGAGAAAGCAAATACTGCAATTCCCAAACTGGTCTCCTGTGAAGTATAGTATTCTGACTAGTTGTTTGCATTCTGCACGTTATTCTCATTTTCTTCTCCTTTCCTCACAGAAGCCTCTTCAGAAACTGACACTCTGCTTCCATCATTCCATCATTTTCCAACAGTTACCTCATTTCCCTCATACCCAACAGGCTCCCACGAGGCCTAGCATCATGATGAGACCTTTATGACGTCTTCTCACTGTCCAACAGAAAGGTCAATGGGAAAGGCTGTAATCACTCTCCCCATTTTCACTCTTTCTCTCTCTCTTACTCTGCCATGGATTCCGCAATCCAGAGGCACCTCTGAACAGCACACACTCAGAGGGGGTCCTGCTCATCAGGATCCCACTGCAGAGAATTCTTAGCCCCCAGATCACACATCTTTGCCATCTTTTCTTTTGGACCGGCCTAACAATAACTCATTAACTGTTACCTACCCAAGCAACAAGTACTACTCCTATCTCTCCTCTCTCTATCCACCCCCCATCACCCCTGTCTGTTTTATTCCTCTCAAATTTTCTTATCCTAGTCCCATCTGAATAGATGCTTCCAACGATACAGTAAGAATTTTCAAACTTAGTTTTGTTAGCTATTCTGGTTTAACATTTCCAATAGGCACTACTGAAACTTGGTTACTTTATTTCTATAATTTTTTTCTCTGTGTGTGCTTTGGTTGTGGGTTGTTTTTTTTTTTATTACAGTAGGAAAGCATTTTACATATAAAAGGCGTCCTTCCACTCCCCGCAGTTCTAAAGCTTCTCTCTCCACATTCATCTAGAAAATAATGGTGGATCCTCAAATATGACCAGGGTCTAAGTACCCCCTCTAAGCTGTGTTCTCATTTGCCCTCTCCTATTTATAAAAATGGCGTAACTCAATTTTTACTGGTGATGAGCAATAAAAAAAGATGTTTTGCTTATATAAAATAGCACTTCAGAAGCATTAAAAAAAGTCTTACAAATAAATATCTTTAATTTCACAAACTGTTTCCCTTCCCTCCTAATATTCACACAAAACCATGTAACAATGAAACACCTGCTTCATTTGTGCCACATCTGCATGGCAGAGGCTTGTCCCAACTGTCTCTGATTTCCTCTCTATTGAACACTTGCAATGAACAAAGGTTTCTTCTCTGTTAGTATCTCAGTACATTTTCATTGTTATTTATTCAACATTTATTATTCATCATTATGTTTTTTGGAGGATTATCACAAGAACCATAACAATGAACAGAACACTCCATACTATGCAGGTCAAAGCTCTCTGCTTTCCTCAAACAATGGATTATGAAGAAATTAGAATTAAGTCCGTAATGCAAAAAAATTACATGCAGGAGTATGGAAATATGAGCTATTCTGCAATATAAGGGCCACATCTTTTTTTTCTTTTTCTATATTGTCTTGACGGAATTGCTATCTGCTTGTTTATTATGGTCTTTTCCACATTTTATATCCAATGTTTTCTTTAATCTTTTAACAAAAGTTGTATTCAATTTTCTCTTCTCCGAGGCACATTAATCAAGCCAATTAAACTTACAAAAGCTTTACCTGCATAGTATATTGACAGCTCTCAAGCAGAATTATTTTCCAATGTAAAATATCCACAAGATATATTTCTTATTTTAGACGTATTTTTTTAAGTATGTTAACACACCACCAAATATTCATGTAAGAAAGATTGACACTGAAAAGGAAATGCTCTTAGTTCAAGTACTTTTGGAAGTTTATGAGAGAGATCAGTGAATTCAACAGCAAATACACCATTTTCTCTCTCCCCAGCCTAGAAAAGGTAAGGTTACAAAATGGGAGTCAGAATAATTTTGGACTCATTGTTAATATATTATCAAACGTGACCAGTAACAGATCTACTGTACCAGGAAATTGGACTTTCCAAGGGCATTGCCCATGTCTTTTATATGGAATCAACTAAGCAATTAGCTACATTAGAGCCAACAGTACAAGACTTCAAATGACAAATACCTTCATTTTATACATTCATTTCCTGTGGACTAATTAAAGCATTAGGATGTACTAGGTCTGTAAGAACCACAGAGGCATCCATAATTCAGATCAGCAATTAATAGAGTGCATAGATGTGACTATTTCTTCGTGCAGAAGTCTGTCTACACTTCTAAACTTAAAGAGAACCAAAGCTAAATTTCATGTGGATTTATTTAAGTGAAACGAAATTGCTTGTACTACTAAACACAACTCTTCTTAAGCTCAATATCTCTACATAAAAGTTTCCATCCATTCCACAGAACCACTTTAAAATCACATCACTCAATCACTGGTAATTCAGATGAATGTCAAAACACCCCTGAACGGTCAAGACTTTAACTACGAAAATATTCATAAGTGCCTCTTAATCCAAGATAGCCACTGATTCCACTAGAAGAAAAACTCTGAAGTTCATCACAGTTTTGCTGTTGCTCACACTGTTTACATCTGGTTTCACTTCACTTGGCTTTTTCAAGTAAGGGTCAATTTAACAACTATTACTTGATGCAGTTTGGGATGGTTTAGTATGCCTGAACAGAACAGTACCTCAGTGAGAGGGGAAGATCTCAATAATTTACAAAGCTGTAAGCCACAGTTCTCTTGGGAATAATTTACTAGAAACTATTAAAGCCTTCAGTCTCAAATAGCAACTACAGGTACAGGTTGCTTTCTTTCTGTTTAATACCTGTTCTATGTTATCCCAAGCAACATTTTACCAGACTCTATTCCAATGACTATGTTTTTGGTTCAGAAACTGTAAATATCATTATTTGAATGATTATTCTAATGGGGAAAAATTAAATTCATGAAATGCAGCCCAAACAGTTCCTGGTGAATGTATGACTTTTCCTATTCTAGTTGTTTGGAAAAATCTCCAATAAAAATCACTAAAACCAGTACCCTAATCTAAATATAGTAAAAAAGTCACATTAATCAAGTTTTACAATGAAATGGTCAGCTAAAAGTTTGAATTTAGATGGGACTACAGGCACTGTGCTACAAACAACAAAAGCATCTCAACACTTTTGGCAGCACAAAAATCTGCACAAATAAATGCTGTACAGAAAAGGCTAAATATAATTTAAACTCTAAAAAGAATTCCTTAAAAGGAATTATTTTGCTTATTGTGAGATACATATTGACACTCTGTACTTTTTCATCTTCAAAATGTAAAGATAGAATAAGTCAAAATGTTACAGTAAAAATTATCTACCATATACTAATAATTATCTGTCATGTTCTACTTTGCTGCTTCTTTTATGAGTAAAGGAATAAACCGAAGTGAACTGCTCTTGGTAAGACTGCACTTGTAATTTATCAACATCAGTACAATGGAGCACTGTGACAGCTGTGAAATAAACATTAAGGGATTCATAAAACAATGTAAAGAAGGTTTTCCAGCTCAAGTATGCAATTCTAATAGCAATAGATTGTTATAACCACATTGTGCATTGTGTTACCCTGTACCTCCTCTGAAACAAATAAAGCCACAAATGATCAAAACCTGATTTCTTCTGTAACAAGAACAGTGTACAGCTAAGACACATGGACACTTAAAGGTGAGAAGGTGTGATAGGTCAATCCTCCCGTCTCAAGACAGTGTGTGTGGCAGGGCTGATAATGACTCTAATGACTCTAATGTTTCAAACAAGATGTGACATATCACCTGTTGCATATATTACAGAAGACCCTATTGGACTGCACACCCATCACCAAGAACTTGGACTATTCCTCTGAAATCATCACTGGATCCAAGGAATACTGGTATCTTCCTCTCCAGTTTCTTAACTCTCTATTTCTCTCCCTCTCCAGTACTCCCCCTCATTTTTCTTCCCCTTTCTCACTGCTCTAGTCCATTAGCAGGAGTTTACACAGGCTCTAACAAACCAAACTCATTGGTTGTTTGGTATGAGTCACTTCAATTTGCTCAAAGGGAATTTTTGAGTTTTAGCATGTGAGCCTCCCTCACTGCCTAGGGCTGGCTCGGGACACCAGGCGGTAACAGAGGGACAGAGAGCTAAAATGTTCCTCCTAACAACATGTGGGGCATTTCTTTCAATGACCTGTATACTCCCGAGACCTTACAACATCCTGTATGCTGTTAACACCGCTCCTTCAAAATCAAGCGAGCCTCCAGAAGAACAAAGAAACACTAAAACAGATGCATACAGTTGTGTTCCTATGGAGCTGGTGATTGAGATCAGTGTTCTGGCAATAATAATGCCTTATGCAATAGAACAAAGGAAACCTTAACTTCAGCATCTGACTTTCTCATTATGCAGTTACCTTCTCTGCTGTTAGGAAATACTGTTTGTTTTTAAATTGTTATGGCAAATTGACTGATGAGTCTCAACCACATTTAGATTTCCTTTTACTTACTCTTTTTCTACAGCAAGTTCTATTAGTGAAAAAGATTAATCAAATTACAGTTTCCAAGTAATTTAGTTGTTAAAATCAAATTTGTCACCTGTGCACGTAAACACTTTTGAAGAACTGAGAACTGACAGACAATTCACACAAAGACAACAGACAAACATAGTGCCTTACTGTGTTACTTGCTGGAAAAAGAAATTACAAAGGACAAGACTTTAGTCTCCAGTTTTGTCAGCTATCTCTTCAGCCTCAATAATGAGATCACCTATAGCTTTGAAACAACATTATTTTCAGTTGTCTTTGACAACGAATACAAGTACGACCTGCAGCAAGTCAGCTCAATGATCTTTTATAACTATATCTTTTATAACTTATAACTTTAAACTAGAGTAAACACAGGAAAATAATCTCCAGAATAGTCACTGAAACTCCAGGAGTTTGTTTGCCAGATATCCTAACTTTTTTATTCAGCAGCCCTGGTTGGATTTCTCTTTGACCAGTTTCTCATATCTGACTTTCAACTAGTGTAAATTGTTAGCATTTACAAAGTCCAGTGTCAAGAAGTCCAACAACTTCCCTGATGTACCATTTACTGACTTGATGTTGTATAGTTCCCACATAAAGCAGCAGCAGCAAGTAATCATTCCTAATTCACACTCTGCCACCGACTCCAAGAAAGACACCACTTGCTATGTTTTTTTACACTAAAGAGCTTTCAAACCATTCTTCACAAAGAAACATGGATATATGTTGGACAACCAAACTCCCTGGTTCTTACATTCTGCAGACCCAGTATATCATTCTTGGAAGAATGTGAACATAATGTTCAAGGTATTGACATCCCACACCTTTATACCAAGGCAATGTTAGTATTTTCTTCTGTTATTTACATAAACTTTCCCCTGGCTTCTTGCTTATTCATAGCAAGGGTCTGTTTGCACTACTTTAACATTACATGGACATTCTTCTACAGGATTTTCCACTGTCTCACTAACATAATGTCCTTGAATAACAACAGATAATTCAGAGCCCATCCTATTTCCTCAACAATTATCAATTGTACAACTGTAGTTTTCTCTTTCACCCATTCATCATTAGTAGATTTTTCACAAAATTTTTCACTGCTTTAGCTATCCTGGATAACACCTGGCACACTGAAAGATCACCTCAGTGCATATGTTTTCCCAGCTCACTAAAAAGAAAAAGATTTGCCTCATGAATGGAAAAACACGAGCATACACACTCGAAAAAACAGGTAAATTCAGCTCTTTTATGTACATTCACCTACACATCATGGGAGCTGCTTCACTCTGCATGTGACACAGGCTATCAACAAAAATATTCTTTTGCATCCTGATGGACAGAATCTAGCCTGAAGGACTCTACCAAGTTTCCACAAACCAAGCAGTTTATAGAACAGCCAGAAGAACTGCCTGGACAAGACAGCCATACACAAACACATCACAAGTTCATGCCGTGTGCTGTTTAAGAGAAAACATTAGGTGCAATGAGTCAAAAGGGATAACATCGTAAATAAATGCAGACAATATGTTCTAAGTGTACCAGAAAGATATTTATGATGTAAAAAGCACTATAATATATTCTATCTACGCTACAAATACTGAGTCATGTGGTGAGTGACCCACTTTTCATTTTAAGTGTATTTTTAGTTATTCCCTGTTGATTTATGTTTTCATTAAAACCTCGGGGATATGGCCCTTTGAAGTCTGCTGGAGATTGAATGGACACAGGATGCTTTGTAATGAATACCCAGGCATCTCTCCCCAGTGTTCTCTCTCTCTTGAAGTCATACCTCTAATAGGACCTCAATTGAAGAGCAAATAAGCATCATTTGTTTACCTCTATCTTATCTTTGCTTCACAGGAATTGAAATGCAAATGTAAAATAGAAGGAACATCAAATGCTTCAGCTGGTAGCATAGTCTAACGGCTACAATTGACAAAGGAAAGGGAAGTACTGTGCTCTGTGCTTACTGCCGCAGCAAGCTACAGCTGCAAATACTCACTGTGTTTGGGGTATCTTAGCTTTGAAAATCATGCAGCATTAACACAGAAGTGCATAATTAATTTCCATGACCTTCTGGAATGACATATATAACATTTTGTGTAGACAGTTAAGGAGACTATATTCATTTGAAGAAGACAAGACAACCCAACTAAGAAAAACACCCTCTTAGTGACTCCCATAATGCATAAGATGAATTAGAAGGATTTCAGTTTGGGGGATTTCTGAGCTTAATTTGCAGTAAGTGGAAACTTCTAATAGTTCTCAAACCAGAAACGTGAAGTGACTGAAAGGACACCCACTCTTGGCAATTATTTTTTTTAGTATCAAAACAGACCATGAAACTTCAAAATTTGTGTATGGACTCTATGTGCTCAGAGCAGTGAGAAGGTGGTTTTTGTGTGTGTGTATGTTTTGCCCCTTCTCTACCACTGAAGTAAGTTACAATATTAGCTTTTGTATAATAAATGGCCTAGCTTCAAATGAAGGTTCAATTACAATAATGATCTCAATAATTCTATTAGGACACAGTCTAGGTTTCCCTACAGTTCTCTATTTTTCAAATTTCAAGTGAGTTATGTGCATATTGACAGCAATGTGTGCTCCTAAGACTATTCTTACTTCATTCTGACTAGTTTCACATGCTCCACAAATTCAGTTTTAAGCTGCAGTTTTCAAGTATTTTGTCAATCACAGTTTATCAAATGCATTCTGCTAAGGCAGCTGTCAGGACAAGACTCAGCAATGACAAGCTGTCTTAGCTCCTGTTCATTCTATCCTCAAGTCACCAACTCTTATTATTTTTAGCTAAGGAAGAGAAACACTCTGGCTAGAAAAGGCTCTACCTGTTCATTGAACAAGCAGTTGAGTCACTATGTTGGCAGGGTGCCTGATCAGCAGAACTAGGAGTACCAATAAATCCTCAGCAGCCCATTTATGCCTGCTTTTTCCTTATCATAAGTGCTACTCTGAAAATACTACTGGCACTCTGTACATAGAAGTGATTGAGTAAAAAAGATACAGTTCAGGTTGACAATTTATCCTGAAACAGCCTCTAGTGGATAGATAAAAGCCATCTAAACCATGGTAGAAGACAGTGCTATTACACAGCATAGCCACATTCCCCACAAAACACTTCTGACAAAATTCCGGCCTCTGCTACGCACACACAAAATGATGACACAGCCTATCACTGTTTTTGTAGATAGCAAAAGATCAGTGCATACTGAAGTCTTACAAATCCTGGCAACTGTCAGCTTCATGGTGTCTCACTCTGTATAAATGTTACAAATGGTGTGTCATAAAGATAAAACTGGCATTGTGCCAAACTTGCCTTTTAGCACTAATTGTGTCATTGCCTATATTACCTAGAAGAATGTTAACTTAAAATGACAAATCATGACTGGGAAAAAAAGTATAGACCTGGTTCCCCTCCTTCACCTCAGTTATCATCCTAAGACAGTACACAGAAACCTTTGTCCAAACACTTCAGTAGATCCCACAGTCTGCTGTGGGATGAAGGGAGGGAGTTTGAAAACTAGACCCAGTGTTAATGTACACCAAACCTTTCTGCTTTAAAGGGAACAGAATGAGTAAATTCCAGTCCATTAAAGAGGAATAATGAAAAATGTGAAGTAATGACTTCAATTTCACAAGTGCTGAGTATGTCCTGCATCAGGTGATGCTTAACAGAAAATGTATTTGAAACAGTCTGGCATTTTAAAACAGAAATTACTGAACTTCTTAGAAAATTTTCAATTGTTGTGCACCTTTTAAGCATCTATCATTGTCCATTTATGCCCTACAAAATGGGATAAAGCAGTGAGTGGGCCAGAGTAGTTTCAAAATGAAGTGAAAAAAACTGGTAGAATATGAACAGGGGACATCAAAATATCTTAAATCAATGTCTCCTTGTCAACCCTAGCATCAGTGAAGGTTAGAAACAGAGCTAGAGGTGGGAATAAGGGTGCAAGAATACATAGAATCATAGAATCATAGAATGGTAAGGTTGGAAGGGACCTCAAGGATCATCTAGTTCCAACCCCCCGCCATAGGCAGGGACACCTCCCACTAGTACAGGTTACTCAAGGCCTCATCTGAGAGAAGATCACAGCATGCAAACACAACAGTGAGCAGTGTGGGGACAGCTGGCCTGGTGTTGTGTCATAGCACTATAGATTGGTTTTGTGACAACCTAAACCGAAATAACATATACACAAAGAACTCCTGCATCTTAGCAACACTCCCAAACTCTGTCTTCAGACAGCTATTTTTGTATTATGATTCTTAAGGTCCCAAATAAAGAAAACCATAAAACAAAGGAGAGAATTTAAGCTTCATTTATACTCAATATCCAAAACTATCTTGAAAAAAATATTGGAACATGCAAGTAGAGGCTTTTGTTATTTTAAAAGGAATCTCTTTCACCAATTATATGGTGTACTTCATTGCATCATATAATTGCACTAGGAATTTAGATCTCTAAGAAGGTAATGCAGACGATATTCAGAGATTGTAACATAACAGGTTATTCCTAGAACTGTGAAAGTCTGAGGGAAAAATGAGAGTGGTTGACCTTACTGAAAGACTAAAATGAAGGCTGCAATCCAGCAGTCACTCTGACTGAGGTCAGGGAAACAGCTAAAGCATAGCCATCCATAGCATAGATGATGAGTGGTCTAAAAGCATGAGAAAAAACTCAACCAACAAACACACATGGGCATGACCTTAGATGTAAATGAAAGCTCGAGTTCCAAGATTTCTAAACACTGAACGAATTGCTGCTCAGAACAGTGACCTGAAAAACTTTTTAATTGCCTGATTTTTGTGTGGTTGTTGCACAAGGAATTCAAGCACTTCACTCGAGGTTGTAAATACTACTCCAGAAGCAAAGAATAGAAACAGCACGCAGCACAGCATGTGCATACAAATTCTTTTGTGGATATAAGTCAGTGTATCCCTTCCAACTCTTGTTTCTAGGACTGAAAGTAAAAAAACAAAGTTTAGTTTGTTTGTTTTGAAGTGTAGTACCTTAATCCTTTAGCCATCAGAGTGACCAAGAGAAGTTCAGCAAACCCTCCAAGGACAGTTCCTGTTCCCTGCTCTCCTTTTTTTACCCCATATATACATTAGTTTAGATGTTCGTAGGAAAACTGTACCTCATGTTCACAGACAGTTTTCCTAGTGAAAGTTTGCTAACAAAGTATCTACAAAGGCAGTTTCTGCCTGTTCACTCCACACTGGCAAATAAAGAAGCAAAAAACTAAAAAGCCTGCAGGAAGAATTGGAGTAAGAGTCAGCCTACCTGGAAACACAGCTAAGTAGGTGAGAAAACAAACATGCAACATCACCAGCCACAGTTCTGTTAGATCAACAAAACTAAAGAACTCAAAAGTCCAAAGGACGAAGAACAGAGATGAGGGTTCTGAAGAAATATGTTCAGAAATGTACTAGGTATAGCTGTGCATTTTATTCCTCCAAGGCAAATACACTTACCACATCAGACATTCCTTAAATGAAGAATGAGACACTATCCAAACACTTAAGACTCTATTGAGAAGGAGGCAGAGGCAGGAGCTGGCCCCGTACAGAGGCTGTATTTCCTCTCCCTGACAATCCTGGCACTCAGTACAAGCTTCGACCTTTTTCTGCTGGGCACAAACACTGAACACAGCACTATTTTTCAGTGGATTCAGAGAGTACATCAACATGGAAAGCACACTTTAAGCACAAAAATACTCCATGGAAATTCTAGTTCACCAGCTAATGTAAAAATATACCAAGAGATAAATTCAAGAACATCATAAAAGAACTTTCACATACCAGTATTCTTTAAAAAATATTTTCTTTTCAGTCCTGGTTATAGGACCTATTACATCAGTATGCAAAAAAAGGAAGGGTTGCTCAAACATTTTTTTTTTTAATTTCAGCTTTCAAAGTATGCAGAAAAGATAACATAGCAATCTCCCCTCAACAGCAGACATACTACAACGTATTTCCAGATATGGTGCAATAAAATGAACACAATGAAATAAAATGACAGCATGAGAGAAATTCTTTATATAATTATCAAGAAAGTAGAATGAAGAGATGCAGTAACAGGACTCTTTCAAAGAGACAAGTTACTTAAGCACTGCCAGCAAGCTGACCACTACTTCCTTTTTAGCTTTGTAGGAAATATAAGAAAAAGGTAATAGAATTGTATTCCAGACTTCTTAGAATGCTACATGGAGATACAAGAATACAGACAGGAGAATTCAAGTGTGTGAATGGGTCCTTAAAAACCTGCTTTCTCAAGAGTGTTTCCGCCCAATACTAAATGTTCAATTGTAATTTCTTCAGTTCCTTTACCACAATAGTTCTGCTGTGTCTAGCTAGGGACTGAGCAGTTACTTAAACTGGGATATTAAATATTTCACCAGTCGCTTGTGGCCCATGAGCTCTATGAGTTGGGCTGTTGTGTGGTACATTAAAGGTATTCAGTCATCTAGGAATAAAGGCATATATAAGAAAACAGGACTTACACCCACACCTTTCCTGTATGCAATGGTGTTCATCATCCATAAAGTCTATATAGCTCCTGACTGTGCGTCATGGAAGGCAAAAATAGGCCTAATTAGGCCTAAACACATCCTGGCTTGCCCAGACATGTTTTCTGCTCTACCTCCTTCTGCTGATGAGAGAAGCAACCACTGGAAAGGAAGACAAAAGGCCTGATGCCACAGAGTCTCCTCTCCTTCCAAACTTTTAAAGAGAGTACCCTCACATGTTTATACACTTGTGTTCTGCCCTAAAAGGGTAAAAGTAAGCCCCGACCGTACCTAATATAGTTGTTTGGCTAACTGCCATTCTGATTGGCTAATCTGTGGCAAAAGGAGCCATTAGTCTCGGCTCTATTGAAAAAAAGGGATGAGCAGGTAAACACAGTGTGCTCTGCCTCAATGGGCTCTGCCTTACTGTGCTTCTGCCATTGTTTCTGCCTCAACTGCTCTCTGCCACTGCATCCCGCCATGCACTAAAGTAATAATAATAATAAAATCTGCGTAGGAACTTGTTTACCTGATCTAGACCATGCCAAATTCCTTGGAGTGAAGAAGAACTTTCTATTTTTTACAACAGGTGGAGAGAAATAAGCACTCCAGAGACATGTTCAGAAGGATCTGACTTGTCTTCCTCTGGCAAATATCCAAATGCACCCACCATTCTGTACTGACTCTGTAAGTAAACCAAGAGCTTTAGCTGCAAAATTGCTTCATTAAGCACAAGCTACGTGCAGAATTATGTGGATTAAGCTTGCACTTCGGACACTTCGTTCTTTTTATCTGCAGAACAGAGTGTAAAAACAGTCTTGTAAGAACCACGTTCTTGCATGACTGGGTAGCATAAATTGATACAGCAAGGAAAAAATGTTAAATTTAAATGTCACTAAGCATGAACAATTCGTGGCTGTATTAAGGTGTGAGTTGTTCAACCCAGGCAATGATTCACTATGAAGAGAACTCAAGGCCTTGGTTGAGCCTACTGTCAGAAGATTCTAGAGAGTCACTACCACTACTTTTCACCAAATTCCTAATGCTTTGTGTCTGGACTCTCGAATGTCCAAGAAAATTCACTCATTGCACAAGCATTCTCATCGCATAACAATTCACCACTCTGAAGTAACAAGCATATAAAGAGCCACAAAATTTCATGTTCATACCTAATGCTTCTTTAATGGACAAAGGAACACTGATATTGAAGGAACACGCTGACTTTTTAAGTCTTTGTGACAACCTACAGGATTTGCCACCTAAAACAACTTCAGCAGATAAATAGTACTAACTAACAGCACATTCATGTGTAAGGCTACTTATATATACAGATCCAGTGCAGTATTATATGTTATCACCTTAGTTCTACTTAGGCTGTCCAAGGTGTATTTCAGGCTGAACACAGGAAGTTTTTTACTCAACTTTTGAGGACCTATATTTGTGAATTTTACCAGAACAAATATGACATTCCATGAGTCTCCACCTGAAAATATGAGATTAGTGGATCTAGGCGGGAAATTCGGGACAGTAACTATGTTACATATAGCAAATGTTACGCAAATATTGTCATGGTCTCCATGACATGAAATTAGGAAAAAAAGGCAGGTTATATCAACAGAAAAATGAGATGCTGAGTTAATTTACTTTCATATAAATTTTCTGTTCATTTCCAGCCTTCCAAGAATCATCTTAACACTAAATATGTTAATTTATCTGTAATAAATGCATTTTTATACTGCAGCATCCTTCACAGGCCCTTGTGGTTAATAAACATTATGTATACTACATTTATTGGGTTTTAAATTTTAATTACGCCAGCTTTCAGAAAAAGGAAATGTACTCATTGAATGTCACTTAGTATAGAAATTTTACAAGTGAGTAATAGATAGGTGGTGTTGTTAAGCTCTCCTAATGTTTTTTTTGTTTGGTTCACCTAAGAGAAGTAAAGATATAAAAGCCATGATCAAAAAGAATATTTGGGACTGGTTATTCAGATGTACCTGTCAGAGCTTCATATCAAGACAGATAACATCTATCTTGCAGCAGAAGCATCTCTCCTTTGTACAAACACTTGTATAATTTAGCCAGTCTGAAGAGTCTGTCGAACCGCAAGAACTAAGACAATTTCAATATTACTGTGAATGAGTTAATTTTTGGTTTTACTTTTCATCCTCAAAAAATTACATCTACAACCTTCCCTGCTAACTGTACACAAGAAGCAAAAGCTGAGAACTGCATTGATAGCTGTGGCAGCAGGCCTTGCACTGACAGTAACATACTTTACTATTTGCAGACTAAATAATTGTTTTTCCACATTAGGATTATTCATCTCTCACGTCTCCAGAATGCTACTTTAGAACTGGGGTGTAAACCAAAATAAATCTGTTCTTGTGTCATTAAGCTTACTAAGTATTTTTTAATCCAATTTTTCCTGGGTAATTCTCCTGCATAGGCCCAAACAACTACAAAACCAGTAATTTATACTTTCCCCCCTTTATGCTTTTACGCGTCAGATCATCATCCTTTTTAATTATGTGTAGATATGGAGTCTGAAGACATCTACTTAAAACCAAGCCAGTGGGAAACTACAAGTTATCAACTCCCCAACTACAATAAAGGTCTGCAGGAATTTTAATTCCCCTCCAACTTAATACTTCATTTATCTTGCTTTATTTTACAACTAGAGGGATTTTTCCCCACTGTTGAGAGCATCATCTTTAATGATATCAATACTGTCTAATAATCTATGCGATGTTCATTCTTCCATAGATCTGATTTTTAATCGCTTTCACGTGTCCCTGACCTTACTATTTTTGGGAACAGAAATACAGCAATAAAGGACAAACTGAGGGGATCGGGTAAATGAGTTTCCCAAATCATTAACACCATGAAGAGCCAGGATTCAGTGCGTTACTTCAGCTTCATAGGATATAATTACATGTTTTGATTAGCAGATATATTTTCCCAGCCTCAGGTGTCAACAAGGGTTCAAGTGTATAACATGTATAAATGGGTGCTAATTTTACTAGTCATGAAAATGTGTTTCACTAATTACATTTATATCCTCTAAGCCAATTTTCATTCGATATTGCTTCTCTGTAGTACATCTTCCTGTTTATTTCCTTACAATGACATTTGAGCTCTTCCAAGCGACACACTGGTTCTAAAATCCAGCAGGCACGACAAGCGACTTCCCTACTGAACATCTGTCATGGTCATGAAAATCTAACAGGATTTACAGAAGTCTATACAATTTTGTAGTAACTTCTGTATGTCTATGAATTGTATATTATTCAGGATGTTATCACCTGTGATTAAAATCTGATGGCAGCAGAGATGCTCTTCTTTCACACAGTTGATTCTTGCTAGGTACATAAGAATTTCCTATTGTTGACATCCAAAAATAAGGGAGGAACTCCGTTTCAAGACAGCAAAGCTATTTTTCTTGTTCTGACGTTTTCTTACAAAGTTTCTCTTGTTTTACTCACAGAAACAAGATGTGGATTGACAATGGAAAGAATCTCATCTCAGACAACTACCCATAGAATGGTTTGTTTTAGAAGGGACCTCTAAAGATTGTCTGCTTCCACTCCCGGATCAGAACTATTAAAAACATTAAACATTAAAAGCTTTGGATTGGAAAATGGGATGAAACTACTAGCCACAAGTTCTGGAAACTGGAATGCCCAAGTAAGACTGCAAAACAAGAGGATGATTCCTAAGGTTTCTGACAATGATATTGTTGGCTATATCTCATCACCTCTTGGGAGTATTTTTCCAACACGAGTCTGGTGCATGAATGGCATATAGACTAAACTCTGCTCTCTTGCCCACACCATCACTGTTAGTTCAATGTTATTATGTAGGAAATGAAGTGGTATGCACTGAATCCACTGCTGCTTCTGCTGTTTATGTGCCTCAGCATACTGAAAAATCCATCACGATGCAGAGCTGCTAGAGGTGCACAGAGAAGACAAGGAAAGTAAGCTCCGAAATCTTACTCTAAGTAACCGAAATCTTACTCTAGGCATTTTTGTTGCATGTGGCAATTTCCTAAAAAGAAAAGTTATGAATCAACTTTTTAGCATGAGATTAACATTCTTGAATTACTGCTAAAATCTCTTACCTACCTTGCATAATTAAGTGGTTAATATGAAGTCATCATTTAGCCAATTTTTGCAAAGAGCTAAATAAATTCACAGTGGAGTCCTTCAGCTTTACAGTGTGGCTTCATGTCGTGGTGTTGGGGTGGTTGAAGCAAAATTTTAGACTTTTGAAAAAATAACAATACGGCAAGAACAGAAACTTCCACAGTATGGCTTAAGGAGTTACATGAATGCAGGTGATAAAATACTTGTTTAATCTACTCAGAGTCTGCTCTATCCACTGATACTTCAAGACCCTTACTAATTGTTATAAACATGACTACCTTAAAAAAATAATTAAGGGGAAATTCACATGGGAATTACTAAAAGATTCAGACTGTGTTAAGTTTTTGCAGAAGAGTGTTAGCATAGGGACTGGATTTTTTAAGCTTACATGTGAACTGAAATAATTATTAACAATTGACAAATTACATTAAAAACTTAATGCCACTTTCACAGTGAAATTATTTTTTTTAAAAAGCCTAGTCAGGCTACCAGAAATGAGCACAAGTGATCTGCTTTTCCCTTCTAAACATTCTGAAAGATTATTTACAGAATAAAAACTACATATTCTTCTGGTAAGACCTGATGACAATTTATTTAAACTTTACATATTCAGTACATAACAAACCTACTGGTTTAAAGTCTAACTGCCACTCAACAAGTACTTGAGCATTGCTGAGAATATTTTTAAAGAATACAGTGCCAACACCCTTAAAAAAAAGAAAAGTTAAAGAAACCTTAAAACTCTCACCTGATACCAGATCCAGTTTCAAAGACAACTAACCCAGGCAACACCTCACTGCAGCTGCATGTGAAGGTCATTATAAAAAATGTAACCTTTTAAAAACCAGTGAGTAGACATCTGTAAAATGTGACACTAAAAGTACTATTGCATGGCTGGCACGACAGACCAAGTGTGGGGTTATTTTTAATTCTGCTCCTTTGCATGAGCTATATGATAGTATCACAGAATTGTAGTTGTTCGAGGGGAATTTTGGAGACTCAACCCTCCCTGTCAAAGCAGGATCACATAAGGCAGGCCACACAGGAACATGTCTAAGCAGGTTTTGAAAGCCTCTAGAGAAGGAGACTCCACGAGCTTTCTGGGCAGCTTTTTTCATGCTCCGTCATCCTTAGAAACAAAAATTATTTTCATGATGTTGATGGCCTTGCTTAAAGGTTTTAAGCATAAGCAGCTTCATTTCAGAGAATGAGAATGCTCATAAAGACAAGTGCATGTTTTAGTGTTTCAATCACAAGAGAATTAAATGTCCATGTCCTGTACTTGGCTAATTACAATTTTCTGGCTTAGATTTCTTGCCATTAAAGTTTTTAAAGAGTATAAACCAAAGTATTGTGGATAACACAATACTCTACAAGTGTACAGACTGTTTAAAAAATATTTTTCCAGGGTTTTAATTGTATATACATCAAATGAAGTCAGCTGTGATAACAGAACAATTCACGATGTGCACTATGAACTCTAATTATTGGAACCTCTTTTCAATCTTGACAAGTTATATATTAATTTGTACTGGATTTCTTAGGGTTTTCTGTACTGTTTCTCTTAATAACAGTGTAAGATTACGTATTGTACTTTCATTCCAAATAATTTGAGTTGGAAAGCACAACATGAGCCAGAAACTGTTAAGGGAGGGGGGGGAAAAAAAAAAAAAATCAACCTTAAATATAAGAAGCAAAGTTATGCAAAAACTGGATGAATTATTAACCACTAATTTAGCTTTTATCTTCAAAAAGGAAATGCATTATAATTAATACAAAATAAAAACTTCATTATTTTTTTAAATAAATTGCTGAGTTAAAGAGTATTTCAGTATCAGAGACATATTCACATCAAGAATATCAAGAGATGAGCCTACAGCTTTCAGTGAAATACTTGATAAAAAGAAATCTCTAACCAATTAGTGATCATCTCAGAACACTCAGAGAGGATGAAGTGTCCCAGAGGAACAGAAAGCAATATCTGCCTTAGAAAGCGAGGGGTATGGGAGGTAAAAGAAATTAATAGACCTGCTGGTTTAACTCTGATATCAAATGACATGGAACCAATTGCTAAATGAGAGTTATGTGAAGATAAGGATAGTCAACATAGATTTGTCAGGAGTCAATTAAGAAGCAAGTGAAAGGTGTTTCTTCAGCTAAAAGGGATGTGGTCCTTTCGGAAAAGATTTCAACATAGTGTACCAGCTGATGTGTTTCACAGTAATTTCATCTTTACAATGCAAAGATGCCTGGTCAAAGCAAGGACTAACAAGTCACTGCTGAAAGATACTGTAGAGTGTTTCTAATCCTTAAGGACCAGAAACTTTAGAGCTGGGTATAATAAGAGACTGTTGTAGGTACATTCTGTAGGTTTAAATAAATTGACAGTAAGTCTTTCAGAAATTGCTCAGTAAATTAACACCTAAACATCTGATCCAACTCAAAGAAATGGAATAAAATCCAGGTGTAAGTTTCAGTCATGTATACTGCAAGCACACAACCTTTAAAAAGGTTCTAGATTACGAAGTGAATTTAATGGTAGTTTTTACAGTAGAGATTTTCAAGTAAAAAGAAGAAAACTGTTTCAGTGAATCATAAAGAAAAAAATATTCTTGCTAGAGAAGCCATAGAAGGAAAGCACTCCCCGCTCCCTCACATCTCTCAACCTTATTTTGAAATGACAGGGTAACAGATGATTTGCCATGGTTTTTTTAAAATTGTTACCAAACAGACCAGGTGAAAAGGGATGAATCCTCCCAACAGCCACAGACAGCAAGCAGTGCAGGAACACGTGAATGAAGCTTCTCTCCAGATTTCCAAGTACACTCAGAGAGCAGTATTAAGGATTCATTTTGTATTATACTATTCGTCAGAAATCTGCCGAGTCCTTGCTGTGATGGTAAAGTAATAACTTTGGCCTGGATGGGAAATCCCAGAAACCAAACTGTCAGGTGTGGAACAGAACTGAGCAGCTCATATATTTCATATGCTTTACACCTTCTCCACTTTCTCAAGAAGGGATGAAGGGACTGCCTGCAAAGCAAGCCAATTCTCAACAGCGAAAGCAGCAATACTACACAGTTGTTGGAAGCCCTGTATTCACAAAGCCCAGCTTAGGCTTCATACAGTGGTTACCATAAATTGGCCCTCTGTTAAAGGACCTACAAGGAAGCTGAGGAGGGACTGTTTCTAAGGGCATGCAGCAAAGGACAGTGGTTTTAAACTAAAGGAGAGTAGATTTAGATTGAATATTAGGAAGATGTTCTTTACTATGAGAGTGGTGGAAGAGTAGAACAAGTTGCCCAGGGAAGTGGTGGAGACTCTCCTATCCCTGAAGACACTCAAGGTCAGGTTTGATGGGGCTTTGAGCAGTTCAACCTAGTTGGGGATGTCCCTGCTAACTGGAGAGGGTTTGGAGTAGATGACCTCTAGAAGTCCCTTCCAACCCAAACCATTCTGATTCTATGATCATATGGACATACAGAAGTATGTCAGTCTCCATTTGCAGTTTATCTCTTGGCAAGTAATGCTTTCTGATCTGAGAATACACCCCCCAAAAATTACCTACTTAATGATGCTTACTTTTTCCCCTTCAGAATGATGCTTACTTTTCCCCTTCAGAAATCTAAAATGGAGAGTTATTTTCCAAGATAAAGACCTGACACCTTCTCTGAAGGATGGGAACCCCAGTTCTTTAGTGGTCCGGGAAGATGGTTATCAGATGCACAGTACCATTCTCCTACTGGGTTGTGCACCCAGATGCACATAAGGAACCTGCATAACCCCTGCTAGAAAACAGTCTCACTACTATTTATTTGTTTAATTTGCAAATTAAATGTTTGGAGTAAAATACAAAGACACCACTACTTGTTCAAGCTAAGCATACTTTTGATATACTTGCAGGCTATTATTAGTTCGTCTAGTGATTCAGAAACCACAAGACATAAAAAGTGAATTTCTAGGTTAGCCCAGCATGCCTTTGGGTAGCATTACATAGCCTGGGAAGCGAAATAATCATCATAAAAATACATGGCCTGCCGTGCAGATGTTACTTTAACAAAATGAACTCTGTATTTAAAAATCAGAAAAAAGAGATGAACGCTATTTGAGCATACACGCAATGACATCGCTACCACAGTTTTGACAGTCCTTAAATCTCAAATGTATTTAAAAGCTAAATTAGCTTAGAAACCATTTCTACTTTCCATGAAAATCACTGCCAGCCTTTGTCACCAATTACACTATTTTTAGGACTTTTGTCAGGGGGAACATTATTTACAATCACTTATGTACTATTTAGCATGCTTAAGGGAAAAACAAAAAATCCCCCAAAAAATCCCCAAACAAAACAACCCCAAAAACCCAATGAAACACAAACCCCTTTTATCACTGACATATCTAGTACACAGAGTAACTATCTGTGGCATACATGCTTGAAATGTAAAGACCCTCAAGCTTATTCGCTCCCCCTTTCAAAGAGAAAGAAAAAGTCTCAAGGAGAGAAATACACTGAAGAAAAACTATAGCATCTTGTTTTCATCTACCTTGATCTCACAGCAGTGTTACACATAATATGGAACTGTCTCTCCTGTTGTTGTGGTATTTACATAGCAAGAGTGTTGCAGTAGAACAAATATTTTCCATAATTAATTCACAGTGTTACGTGTGGTTTGCTGCTTAGCTATTGATGAAAACATTTAATGTAATAAAATTCAGCCTTTTCCTCTGTATTCCTGCTCCACATTCTATTGTTGCTAATTACAGCACCTTCTCACTCTCTCTCATACACACACACAAGGGAAAGCTGCCAAGCATCTCCCTCTGGAGCTAACGATGCGGCTACTTTACAGATTACTAGGACAGAGTATGTAAACTGCACTGCCAAGTACCCTGTCCATAGGGATTAAGTGTGTCATTTCAGAATCTGGAGTCTGAGATGAGTCAATCTTAAATTCTCTTGCCCCATTCCAATACCTCAGTCAAGTCATCCTTGCTGGTAGCTACTCACCTTACACTGTACAACGTGGCCAAAGGGAAACCTCGAATGTTCATGTTTAAACAGGGCACCAAAATATTTTAGTACTGAACTATCATCTAATTGATATTCAAATCAGACATTGCAATTTTTAGTAGAGTTCAGAAAAAAAAATTTATAAGGTTACAGATAGATGTTTGTTAATCCAACGAAATTCTCTGCCTCTGCAAAAACTTATGTCACCCTGCATTGTTACTGCTCGTGCAGATGTTTGTGCTGAACTATTTCATTCTTTACTCCTTATTTTGTGTTAGTTCATCCAATGTCAAACAAAACTGAACACAAACAATTCCCTCACTTTCAGTTTAAATATCTGTCATTTCTTGAGATGTAGATGCATGAAATTAAAAACCAAATAAAACCAAAATATTTATTGTAAGTAGTCTTTGGTCATAGTTCACTCATCCAGATGCAAATGACTCCTTTAACTCAAACAGGATTTCTTTCTTGGAATGACATTTTCTATTACAGATAAAGCAGGAGCAATAGCTTCCTCTGGAGTCATCTCCAGAGCAGGTATGTGCAGCAGAAAGGGCTACAGTGAGCTTTGCAGAAAATCCTCACTTTTTTTTGCCACATTTCCCTTATTCTACATTGCACACCAACACCTTTCTACTACAACTGCTCTCTGCAAGCAGTAGCTAAGAAAATTTGCCCACAAGGAATTATTTTGAAACACTGACAAAGAGCACAGTCCTGAAGGATGATATCTAACTTCAATAAGTGCTAAGTTCTGAACTGCTGAAGGAAAAGTTCATAATTTAATTCAGTGGAAAGCTGACTTCACCCACCAGATTCCTTGTCTCATTGCAGAGACTCAGAAAGCTTTGCGACTAAGGACTACTGCTGCTGTGCACCTGTAGTACAGAGAAATATTATAGGGAGGTTGTTTTGTTGGTTGGGGTTTTTTTGGTGTGTTTTTTGCTTTGGTTTTTTGTTGTTTTGTTTTGTTTTTGAAACACACATACTTAAAACACACTCAGGAAAAGAACTAATAGAGAGTAAAGAACAGAAAGGAAGAGAAACCAGTACAAAGGTAATTCTTCATCTTAACAGAGTATTACTCCATTAAGCTTACACTCAACATAAACTTTCCTTAATGTTTTCATAAAACAATATCTATCCACAGGATAAATATAAATTAGACAGACCAAAACACAAGTATAGGGTCAGTGTGACGGACAAATGCATTTAATTACACTAAAATAGCAGCAGTTACAACAAAGCCCCATCACAGCAGAAAAAAACCCCTATCTAACCAAAAAGGAGGAGGAAATAGGGTTTTTTTCATTATGCAGAAAGATAATCTGTGCACCAAAGAGTTCTCATAAATTTAATAACAGGCAGCCTATCAAAATAATATTCCTATATTAAATACAAGATCACAATTACCTCTTTTCTGCAATTATTGATTGAAACTTGTGTCCGAATAGTCGCAAAAGATCTCCCTATTTTTTTCAACAGAAATTCAGAAAGGACAAATGTTAAGATACAGTAGCTGGCAATATCTTAGCACAGCAATGTACCTCTTATCTCAGAAGTCCATCAGAGTCACATCAGAGGAATGATGAAAAAATTATGAATATTTAAGAAGTCAGTATTCAAACGAAATTTAATTTCACTTTGTCCAGAATATTCTTTTGTGATGTGAAAAGAAAATAAACTTCTATCTAAAAAACAAAAAAAAAAAACCTAACAAAAAATATATTGGCAAGTTAGCAGTAGTTTCAAAACACAGAGATAAATAAAATACAAAACAATCAGCAGAAGTGATGATTCCAAATCCAAGTCCCTCTCCAGCTGCTCAGAGGTGTACACACAGAGAATAAATAACTGCTAGGCTGTTTTTCCTTCCTTGGGGAACCGCTGTCTTTTCCATCACTGCAAATACCACTTGAGGCAATTGTCATGTCTGAAGATTTCTTTGTGCCTCCCCTACCCTTGAACAAAATAGTCTATAAAGCATGAACTAGAAGAGTGCAAAATACAACAAAACTGGCACTGGCTTCTAAATGTATTGAAAAAAAATCCTTCACACACACACATTTTAAAATAAAGGTAAAGAAATCATTTATCTTTTTACCTTACTATTGTCTAATCACGTGGGTCAACCTGTACAAGAAAAAGGTATTGTCAGCTTCCTTATGCTTTATGAACATGGTGAGTTAAACTTAGACTGTTTTAAGATATAGCAAACTAATGTAATATGACTAAGGACAAGTACATAAATAGTTTAGGGAATATACTCATTGGTTGGAATGTCTCATGATCTTCATCTGTTTTATTAATCCTTTATGGAATACTGTGAACACAGCATGAAACTCTATGTAAGCAAGCAGTATTTTTCATCAAAATCTAAAGAGGACTTGAGCTGTTAGAGAGGCAGTTACAGTAACAGGATGGCTACTTTAAGAAAGAAGTACATCAGCAAGGTAAAGGACTAAACTAAATAGTGAGACCTCCAAGAAAGGGTCCTTCATTTCAAGGAAACAACAAAGTTATGTACAAACAGAAGTGTGCAAATTTTTATGATTCTACTAGTGTTTGTTCAAAGCAGTCTATTGGAAAAAGGCCTTGTCCTCTACAAAATATTGATTTTCAGCAGTGAACTCTGACACATTCAATATCATCCTGTCTCCCTGAAATTTTAATATAAATAGAAAAGTCTGAAAAAGCAGACACATGTATGGATTTAGAGTAACGAAAAGTAGATAAAGCATAATTCTCCAGCTTGGACACTTGAACGAATGCAGGGTCTCACGTTTCAGCACACCATTACTGATTGTGCCTGAGACAACTCTAATGAAAGGACACATTTATCCATGTAAACTGTGTCTGAATGGATGATCCTATTTGCATTCTGGAGAGTATCCAATCACATAAGGCATATGCAAAACCGGGATGAATTATGCAATCAAAAATATCCATAAAGTACATATAAATAAAAATAAATTTAAAAAGTAAAAAAAAAAAATCAATAAGCTGAAAGACAACTTTGTTAAGAAAAAAGGTTTGTCTGTACCTGAAGATTCCTCTCCTTATCATAGCAGGAAAGTTCTAAGTATTACACTATTTCACACAGCATTCCTCTTCAGCAGTTCCCTACTGCTGTCCTGCTATATAACATAATGCTTCTTTGCTGCATCCTGAACTTACTTCAAAAGCCTTTCAATGGTTTATTGACCACACTTCTCCCTTACTAATTCTGAGACATAACAGTGCTATCACAGATAAACCCCAAGGCTTCTGGAATGCTCCACATTACAATAATTAAGGTAGCCATTCTTCATACATCCCTGGAATTTTATGTATACCTTGGAATGCATTAAAAATATTGTCAGAGGAGTTCAGTGGTGAAGATTAGTTGGAGAACCCAGCTGTCACAATTCATTATTTTCAATGGATTCCATGACAGCCTGCCAGAATTCGCCTTACAAATTGTTCCCCACTGCTTTAAGAGAGAAAAACTCCAGAAAATGCCTATAGGTTGCAAACTCCACCTTAGCTTCCTAAGGCACCAGGTGATCTGAGAATCTGACACATAGCTCAGGGCTCATGCTGAGTAGTCTTGAAACCAGTGAGAATTTAATTTCTTACCCAAAGTAGTGTGTTTTGGGCTGAGAAATGTTATGGAAACTTCCATTTTCCAGAAAACTTTCAAACAATCTGACTTTTCATTTTGCTCGGCAAGTAGAACAAGTTCAAAGAGCTAACTGCAGGTTTGATTAGCTCAGTGACCATTCCATGTCCTGTGTTCTTGGTTGTGTACAAATTTCAATCATCAGCAACATTAGAGACTCTCTAAGGAGAGAGGACCTAAATTTGTTAATGGAAATGCTGGCAGAACTAATTACATAAACTCAGGAGGAAAAAGAAAATAGAAAGAATGACAGAGAATAAAGCAATGAGAATGGAAGGAATGTTTATCTCCTCAAGCCACTGTTTCATCAATACAGAGGCACAGAAATTGACATTTTCATGCATAGCAGGATATAATGAAGTGATAAATACATAACACCTAGATAATCTGTCAATTTCATCGGTTCAAAATAAACTTTGGTAATCACTTCTACCAGTAAGATCTAATTTTAAAAGGATCTCNAAAAAAGGTGTCTTGGTACAGAATTACTACCATGTGTCTGGAGCTTTAAGAAAGGTTTACAACACTGTTTCAATGGAATTTCAGTAACTAAAGCCAGAGACAGCATTATGTTCAGAAACACTGCAATTACCCTTTTCAAGAAAAAATCTTATTCTAGTAATCCATTCTTAATTTCATTAAGATATTGAAAACAAATATGTTAATACTTCCTAAAGCAGAAAGTTTATAAAGAAATAAAGCAATGTTGTGCCCAGATAACAGACGTTAAATAACTAAAATTCTATTCTGAATCTATTTCTTATGAAAACACAGATCTCAAAGAATGATTCCCACATCTCAAACTCTTCTACTCACTGTTATAACTTGGTTGCAAATGTTGCATGGCATCAAATGCTCTAAATACAGCTTGATGTACTGGAGGAGGGGTGAGAGATCTCTCAGTTTATTGTGTTGTGCAAGAAACTGTTATTTTTTTATTTAGAAGTTTAAACTCTACATAAGTAACATACACGACAGTAAATTACGTGTAAGCATTCATTCGAAGATGTCTGTTGGTTAGACCAATGTAAATAATAACTTCAGTATACTCAGCTTCTCAGGCACAATACAAAGTCAAAATTATCCAAGGAGAAACACAGAAATATTAACCTCTTCCCCACTTGAGAGGAGTCTCCTCCTTTCTTCACTGATGAACGCAAGTTTAACCACTAAAACTAATACCCAAGAAAGTTTCCCAAACAAGGATTCTTGTGTAACTGCAATATCAAATGCAGCTTTCCCTCAGGCTAACTTTTTGTTACCATCTCCACTGTTTGGAAAAAGGCTTTGTTGTCTAAACCGGTAATAATTAGGGCAGGACAACTGTGAGGTGAAACTTCTGAAATACAAGAGTGATCAGTAAAACCTCACATGGGCAAATAAACTAGGAATTGATGGCTTTTGAGATTTCTCAGTTACAACATTACTTTTTTTCATTCCCTAGGAGGTATTCTATCACATATTTTGCATTCTTTTTCAAGTCAAAAGAAAAGGTTTGGAATATGAAGCAGAAACTCTACAGGAAAAAAAAGAAAAACTTGTGACAAAGCCAGCATTAGCATTACCAAAAATACGAAGTACTGATTCCCCCAGTCCTCCCAAACAGTTCACATTTGAACTTAAATGACTCATTCCTTCTAGAATAATTATTTGGAGGCTTATTAAATCTATTATCCAGTGAATACTGACTAATGAGCGAGCAAAAAAGCCTTCTGTTCCTAATGAGCACTTAGGAATAGCAGTTTTACAACACAGAAGTCATATCAAAGTTCTGTTGCTTCTTTATGGGATAGTCTTACTCTCTTCAGTAAGGATAAAATCTATTGGTCTGTACAGAAACCACTACTTACAGTGATTTAATTTACTATAAAGTGATATTTCTGTAGAATTTTTAAAGTATGAGACAGAAATCTTTACAGGGTTTATCTTTTCTGCATTATACAGAACATTAAAACCAAATAAAAGAAAACCAGAGACACAAACCACCACAGAAGTCTTTTCTACTTCATATGATAGAAGAAATTTTCAGTGAACATTCTCCTAGTCTACTGCTTAGACTAAGAACTACGCATATGACCAAGACACAAAGAAATCACTACACTGCACGTCTGATCTAAAGGCATTCATAAATCTACTTATGGATTATGGGCAGCTTTATAGTCAAGACACAGAGAATGCTTCAGACAAGTCAATCATTGTTCATTGATGCTTGTACTGTCTTACAGACAAAAATAGATGTACAAACTCAACCTGCACCTGAAGTATGATGTATCCACTATACTGGATGGAGTTCAGCTGCACACGCACTTATTTTTGCTAAGAATTATTCCACTTGTACTGAAGAAGGGTAATCTAGGTTTTGAAGAAGAATGAATGTGAAAAATGAAGTAGCACAGTCTCACATCTGAAGTTGAATTACGTAAACAAGTATTCAAAACATCTTTCTGGTCAAAATCAAACAGGCACTGTAAGCTAATGAACATCGGCACTGTAAGCTAATGAACATCTATTTTCCAATGAAGTAAATCAGCTCTCTTATTTACTTCATGTTTTCTGATAAAGAAACCTGCTTTTTAGGATAAAGTTTCTAATATTCAAATGATTTGATGTAGAGATGCAACCATCAAGAAAGGTGAGTGAAAGATTCAACAATAAGTAGTCATGACTGAAAGTATCAAATTCTTCAATTACTCATATTTGTGAATTAGTTCCTATTTGATAGTGTCTCCATTATCATAAAAAAACTAAACAACCACAACAACAACGAAAACAAACCAAATCACCAAAAAACCAAAAAACAAAAAACCCAACCCAGAAGTCTCCTGAACATTTCCAGTAATTTTTACAGTATTCATTAATTCCATACTCCATGAAGCACTCTACAGAATATAGACTCTCAAAAATGCTGCAGATAAACACTCCTAGAAACTTTTCAGTCATCTGCATCCAAAGTTTGGAATTCTCCCTGTTTAATTATCCCACGGCACTCTGCAAACAAAAAGTGTTTTCTCTAAGTCCCAGTCAAGCCATTCTGCAAATCTGCTGGCTCCTGCAAGTCAGAATGCAGCAAGCTTTAGTCCATTAGTATGACAGGTAGTGCTCTTACTAACAACTGCTTTTTACTCCCCCTGACAAATGTGCTCTGTGCCACGGCTGACGTTTGTGTAGTAATCAGGACTGATGGATAGGGACGCCAGTGCTGCCGAAAGTGCCCCCCATTTTAATGTGAGCGATTTGTCAAATGTGCCGCTATCGCGCTGCTGTCAGGCACAGCCAGGAAAGCACTCTGTCATCTTTCCACCAACCAAGGTCACTTTGGCAGGGACAGGAGAACTCTCCAATGAAATTTTCATCTTTACTGGCTATGTGAACAGCTTGGTTTTCATGGCGTTTAGTTTAAGCACTCTTCAGAAGTTCTTGCAAAAGCGTCCTTGTTATCGAATATAATTTAAAATACAGAAGTAACAGCACACTGAAGCAAAGTTGCACAGCTGGCTAACAACACAAATTTGGAGTTTCAGAAATGCAGACTTACTGTAAATCCCTGCTTGTCAGGTTCTCACAATATAGATGTAAATTAAGAATTATTTAACAATTCAAGGACTTGAGCCCACCAAAACACGTTAAAATAAAAAGAGTACAGCACAGAACAATGATTAAATGATCAAAATGACAAATCTATAACACGTGTGCATCATCATGGAATTTTGAGTAAACTGGAATCTTTGAAAAGAGCTACAGCGTACCAGAGAGATGCAGAAGTTCTAATCTCTACCATATAAAATGTAACGAGTAGATGACTTTTTCTGCGCCAGTTGTCATCCAGGAATCCAGAAGCAGCTTACAAGTTTTTTTGCAGTAAAGTAGCCTCCAATTCTTTAGTGTATTTTTTAATAAATTTCTTTTTTCCCCCATTTTTTGGGCCAACACTGAAAAACACACACACACACATGCTTATGCATTTAACAAACCAAGTTATCTACACCTTCAGTCATTTAAATAAAAATCTGGTCTTTGTCAACTAAGCAACTTAAAGAAATTAGCAGGTGATCTTAATGCAAAACATGAGAGCAAAATTGTACAAAAGGTATCTTTGAAGCAACAGCCACTGAAAAAGCAAGTCTTTTACAGATGAACCCAGAATGTAACAGGTAAGTCGTTATCAGTCCAATCACCTCAAGAAATATATTACAAGCTTGTCTAAGAGGTAGAATACAAATCAGAACGCACGCTTGACTACTCCGTCCTTAATCCTGAATATTTACTGACAAAAACCAAAGCCTGTAAGAAAATATCATTCAAAATAAACAAACAGTCACAAGATACATTGGTATAAAGTTGCTGTAATAGCAGAACATGAGATAAATCAAACCACACCAATCTTTTGCCTACTACAAACCCCTGAATGATATGGGCAGCCCTTCACAGTTACTTTCAGGGCTATGGTCACCTCAACCAATTATTTTTCTTTTCAGAGAGTGTAAAGATGAAAGAGAGACAGAATAGTTCACAAACACTGATGCTACATTATTTTCTGCCATGTATTCCTCCAGAGCCCCAGATGAACTAGCAACAGTTAAGAAATCGTCTGCTACTGCAAAGCCACTCAGTGTTCCCACTCACATCCTAAACTGCAAGCACTGCCAAGGAGTTGCTGATGAAACCTCCACATAGTGTAAATGCAGTAGCTCTAACTTGAGTGGACACTCACTCCATGACTGAAAGCAAACTCTTATTTACTGTTTCAGCAATCCCTGAGAAACCATTGTCTCCCCTGTTCCAAGGCCTATCATTAATTCACACAAAGAGAGATTCACAAATTAAACAAAAGGGATGCTGGAAAGTCAGGAAACAAAAGCAATTAAAGAAAAAAAAAAAAAGGAGACATTGCTTATGTTTCATTTACAAAGTGATATAAGAATGGTTGTTTCCAATAAAACATGTTAAAAACCCAGTAGGATATTTGACTAGACTCTCTTTAGAGGTCTTCTGCTTTTCTCCTGAACACTTCTTTAATAAACATTTGGATCAGGTAGTGATCTCAGCTTGTTGTGAAAAATCTAAACACATCTTTCTCCGCCAGAGACATCGGTTTGACTGCGAGTTATTGTTTGGCATTAGTGTAAGTATAGGATGTAAATAATGACTAAATATCTACACAGTTAAGATTGTCAGGACAACTGGTTGTAGGTCAGATTTCTGGGAAGCGTCAGAAAAATGTGACAGCAGCATCTAGGATTACAATCAGGGGAAAACACAATTTCTTGTGAGGGAGGAAACTGTGCTGTTTCTTCTGCTGAAATCTTGGAACGCCTTCATACTAAACAGAGAGAGTCATCCTGCAGTTGTGGGTGGAACTGCCTCTGTTAAAAAAGTTTATACCAAAATAGTCAGAGATTCCAAAAATTAGTACTTCTACAGGTAAAGAACAGCAGAAAGATATTCCCAAAACTCCTTTAGAAATTGGTATCATTGCATAAAAATCAGCCAACGTTTGTAAAACAACAGTAACAATAGGCAAGGTCAAGAAAGGAAGAATATCTCTTTGGCTGTACTTTATGTTGTGGATACTTAGGAAAAAATAAGGCAAACATCTGAGCTTGAACAAAAAGAATGGTTTACATAGATATATATATATAAACCCTACCATAAAAATGTTTCGAGTTGATTAATTACCATGATAGAAGGCTTTTTTCAAGTCTCAGTCTAACCAGTTCAGACTCTCTTCACATCATAAGAAGGGTATCATAACCAGATTTCAAACAAACAAAAAACCCAGAATAATTTCTAATCTGCTCTTACACTGACATTATGGAAACTCAGTATTTCTTATGAAATAGTAAATATTCATAGTCTCGTTCTGACAGATTCCTTGCTAGCACTATTCTCTGCAGAGGAAGTGATAAACTGAACCCATGAACCATCTTCCCGTTTCCTCAGTTAAATGCTTCATACTGCCTAGTAAGCATTTGGGGACAGTCTAGGAATTACCAAATTATTTGAAAAATTTCAAGCTGAAATGTGAAAAACTCACTTTCTGAAAGACAAAGCAAGCACAAACCAAAACTAAAAATACTAAACTGTAACACTGTACAAAATGAAGAGGTAAGTAAATCTCAGTTCAGTATATATTTTAGAAGGAACTAGAAAACTACTTAGACAAAGAAGAGTTATCAAGCGCAATAAATAATGGTAAAATGATAATTACACTGGAGATCTATCTTAATAAATGAGATGAAAAGGGGTCTTTATTATTCCCCCATGTGTCTGTAGAATTTAATTAGTTATCACCTATAAATGCTAATACCAGAGCTGCCAATCAATTTCCTGCACACTAACAGAAGAAACTCCCCAAAATATCAGAGTGAAGGTTGAAGAACTCTTCGGTTAGAAAACAGTTAACCCAACAGCAATACGGAGAGAAGGAATTCCTCAGAGAGCCTAAAGAAAGAGATGTTTTCACCTCATTACATCTACCTTCATAATTATAACAAACTCATCAGCCCCTAGATGAACACCACGTATAATCATTTTCCTGCATATTTTCCAAAGCAGGAAACTTAAGTCATAAATGCTACAGACTAATTTAGGCTATTTGCAGATCTCATCTCATCTTCAACTGAAACAAGTATAGTTAAGCTAAAAATAACTAGACAGAGATTTCAGCTTATTTATTTACTCTAATCCTTGCTCAGAGCCAGGGAAGTAACGTGTTTACCCTTCTATAAGCAAGGTAAATTTAGAGTATAGTTAGACTACAGTCTTTAAATAATGAAAAACTAATACAAATAACCAGAAGAGATAGCATGCTTCCAATCTACCTAAACAGATGCTTTCATTAAAGCATTTCACAATACCTAAAAAAACCCCAAAAAAACCCCCAAAAAAACCAAAACCACAACCAACCATGAAACCACAAACAACAAAACCAAAACATGCACAAAACAAAGAAAAATCTGAAAACTTTACACCCCCCCCAAAGATTAATTTTACTTACACTAAGAAAATAATTTTTAAAAGCAAAACACACACCCCCCAAACAACAAACTACAGGATCACATTCAACTGAACAAAATCAATCACATATGAAGTACAGCAATAACAATCAGGAAAATCCTGACCCACCCAGTGAAAGTGGAACTCTGCCAGAAATACATTTCTTGGCAAGGCTCTGTGCCCACTAATTAGAGACTGAACCATTTGGGGAAAGTTACTCTGTGTCCTCAGGAATTGATACAGAGCTGTCCAAATCCACCTACCTCTCCAAAAGTGAAATTGTGCTGTAACACATATTGGCACAGAATAAGACGAGGCAAAAGCATCCAATGCAAATCAGGAGGCTTACAGATGAACTGGGGGATAAAGGGTGGGTGTATGTACACATGCACAACACCTGCTTTGTATTCCCCCCAGAAAGGCAATATTTTTCTTCATTAGCTGACTGTGCTGGAGGGCATGCAAAGCTGCCAAACCTTCGCTTCCACAGTAGCAATGCTGTTCCATAGCTCCAATATGCAGATCAATGAAGGAACTAATAGTCTGTCTGTGAATACACCTCTTTTTATTGACACATACAGAAAAGAAAACCAGCAAATATCCATGTGCCAGTGTGACACCAAACACAAACTTCCCATTTAATCCCAAACCCAGGAGGTGTCACTGCCCATGTTAGGAGTAGTTGATCTTTAAGGTCCCTTCCAACTCAAGCCATTCTGTAATTCTATGAAATCTGTTTTCTTGACAATCTGCCTCACAGTATCAATACAGAACTGAATGGAGACACAAGTGTTATCTCCAAGAGTGTTCACAGCAATCATTTGCTTGTATGTGTCTCTATGTTCCCTGTTCCAAGTGCTCAAAAAGGCACCGAAGAACAATTTTGCTTTCTGCTTCAACTCTGCAATGTAACAAACTTTAATTTCACATATTCAGAACCAAGTATTTAAAAATGTCCCCCACCCCAAATCATAAGTAGTATTAACAGCTGACTTATGACAGATAAGAGTGAACAAAGACACATGAATAAATGCAGTTCAAAAGAACTGGCATGATCACACGTACTTTTGAACAAAAATATCCAAGAAGTTTAACACTTGTCAAAAGCATATTTTACACAAACAATGAAGACAATACACAGCTTTGCAAAAATAGCTATTACAGTTGAAAGGCTAATTTTGGCCTGAAATACCAGGTTGAAATCATGTCAGCACAAAGATTTCATAACTTACTTTTTTTTTTTCACCCCACACATTAGCATAGCAAGTGTCTCACTATCCTTCCTGTCAGCATGCTTTTCACTGCCTTTGTGCACTGATTGGTATGCTTGAAAAGGCCCTAAAAGAGAAAGGACAAAGAAAAAAGCGGGGGCACTATCTGAGAATATCAGAAACCCACCTGAAGTGCTGACTCATGCTGTAACCATACAAAGCTGAAAACTAGGCCAGCGCAGCGAAAGCAATGGAAAGCCTGAAAACTTTGCTGCCTTCAGTAAGGTGAGAAACTTGTATTTGATAAAACAGCATACAAAGGAAAAGCCCAACTTGCAAGTAATAGCCTTAATTGGAAAATCTTCTGGAATGTATTCCCGTTGCTAGTTCTTGGTGCAGAGAACAGACAAGAGAAGCAGGGTGGCAGCCCTCTGGGCAGGCTCCCTCCAACAAAGGGGAGCCTTGTTTCTGTGCAGGTAGCCACAGCTGCTCTCTGCTGCTCTTGTGGGGTCTATTTCTGAAGGTCTCAGTTCAGATGCTCTGACTGCTGATGGTACAGTGGAGATACTACCTGGCCCCTCCCCCATCTTGATTCTCAGTGTCTCCTCTGGATGACTGTTATTCCATATTAATTGAGCAAAGCAGTCTAATAACTTTCCTATTCTGACATAATTCATTATCCTTATTTACCCAAGCTGGCAAAAATTTAGAAAGATTATTCCTTCCAGTCTTTTTAATTACCAAAATTCTACTCGCTTTAAAATACCATAGTCTCCCTTGAGTATTCAGCAGAGCTGAAGATCACCATGGCAATAAGGAAATGGTGCCAGTGTTGTCTTGGCACTGACTATCTACGGATCTCAGGAGACTTAGCACAGGAGAAAACTGAGCTCACGTAAAAGCAGGGACTCTCTCTTTTTTTTTTTTTTTTTTTTTTTTTTTTTTGCTAATTTGATGTTAAAAGAAGTTGAATTAAACAAAACCCAAAATTTTAGAAGCATACAATTTTGCAAACATGCAAACAAAAAGGCTAATGAGTTGACTATCTCAAGGTGAAATCTATTTCAATTATATGGAAAACACAAGGTCCTATTAGTTAGCAGCTGGATACATGTAAAAAGTGGTGTCAAACCATTAGTGGAAAGAAAGCCCACAAGAAAAAGTCTGAGAAAAAAAATCTGGTGTTCTTCAAATTCTTTTATATCCTGGTTTCAGGCATGTGACAAAGCTTTTCTCTACAACCACAATGCAGAGCAACCTGTAGCTCTGCTGTCTAGCACAAAAGTGCCCATGCTTGGGGTTTGCATACAAAAACTGGTAGACATACAAAAGAAAAGGAAACGTACTGCAGTGACTACAATACTGCTATGAACTTCCAAACCAGACTTGCTGTATAGAGCCAGCACAGCACGAAGGCCAAGAACCATACAGACAGCAGTGACAACATATACCAGAAGAAACTACTACCAAGCCATGTAGGTCAAGATACAAACAAAGAGCATCTTCCATTCAAATTGAATTTAGTGCCAGTACAACTGCAGGTTTTCTTTCTCACAGTGTCAAACCAGCCACTGATACATTATGTTCTGTTGTAGCCAGCAAAGAGGACGGAGGGGGGAAAAACAGACTATCTATCATCCCAAAGCCTATACACACAAGATGACAAACTAATTTTGTACTATCTGAAACACTCATTTGAAATGTCAACGAAGAGAGTATATTCCAAACACTAAAAAGAGAGTTCAATTCCATACAGTGCTGAGATAATCACTCTGAATTAGAAGACTTCAGTGTAAAAAGAAAACGTCACTTCCTTCAATTCTCATTTTATAAATCTGGTTTCTAATCTGCATGTACCACTCTCTCCATATATACATGTAGAATCATTTTGCAGATGGTTAATATAATATGTTGACAGTTTAGTTAAGGAAATAAATGGAACAGATTAGAATATTGTTTTACAATGATGCATTAATTGCAGCAGTACTGGTTAAGAGATTTTGGAGGAGTAAGGAGAAAGATTCTAGAGGGCAGTAGGGGAACCAACAGCGACCTTTCCACTTCCTGCATTCTGATGGTCAGAACATTGGCATCAAGCATAAAAAAAACATGTGTAATGTGAGATTTTTGCAGAGTCAGAATAGTGATTGCTTCAATCAGTGTAATTTGTGTGTCTCAAATACCAGAGAACATTTTAGCAAGAAACACAGCAAGTTGCACTTGAGAGAAGTACGGCTGGTGAAGGTAACAGCACTAGAGTCCCATAACGAAAAATGTGATATTCTGGTGAAAATTATTCAAGTTTGACAGGGAAAAAACATTAACAGAGACAGTTGCCCCTTTGCCGCACCAGCTTTAATGATCTCAAAGGTATCATTCAGCTAATTTGAAATCAGCAGGGCTGTAGTTTGCACATCACTGTGGAAAGATGCTGAGCTGGTCACCAGCAGGAATAACAACTACTCACTACTTGATGTGAGCCTTCAAAACATATGCCTTTCAAATCAACATCCCCAGAAAAAGATCTCTCTTGAACTCTTCAGGATGGACTCTTCAAGTGATCAACTGGAAACTGCAGTTTCTGCTGTCTGATACAGTGGTGGGCGGGAGGTAGGAAGAAAAAGACACCTTTCAAACCGCTAGGCCTCCTGACATTTGCTTAGCAGACATTTTCTGAGAAATAACAGAAATAGCTGCTGGATTATAGTTAGAACAAAGTTAATCCTGACTCAATTGGCTTCTTGTCTTTTCCCCCATGTGGTCTGCCAGTATCAGAAAACTGCATAAAAAAATGAATTAATTTACAGTTATTCTTCGATCTTCAGCTCAACCTTTGAAGTTGCTCACCTTCCTGTATCAAGACTCTCTTTCCCAAATCAGTTTTTCTGAGGAAGTTATTTTAGATGTCACCTATACAAAACCTGTGACCCAAACAAGAACAGATCATCTTGCCTAGCTTGCATGTCCTATAGAGACAAAATCTGATAAGCAACAGCACACAAAAGTGTATCATCTGGGTCTTTAAGCACACAGGGATGCTATGTCTCACAGTTCTCTCAGCACAGAATTCATACATTTTAGTTCTCAGCTCTTCATTCAAACCTGCACAACTGAAACCATATTTGGAAAGATGTATTTTGCCATTCAAAATAAATCACTGTTCATTAACAGAAGTACACAGAAGAAAAAAAAAATAATGTTAGCTGTAGAAAAGCTCCTTCAGTAGTCAAAATCTGGTTTGGTTTGAAGGGGTCAGACTACTTTTTAATATTTCAATCTCCTTGTTCAGCCCAATTCAAGTGAAATGGAAATGCTACTGAGTCCAGGTTGGATCAAACTTCACTGCAAAAGAACTTTTACTATGTGGAATCAATGATATTCAGTATTCAGACACACTATTTGACTTGACTATATTGATTCTATATATATATTGATCCTGTGATAATTATAGAAATCAAATTGGAACCTTTCTCCTAAGTTATTAGCCTAGGATTTAACAAGTGACCACTAAATGATTCTATGATTCTATACCTCTACGTTTAGCTACTTCTGCCTTGCCTAAGTGTTTCCCCTAAGCACTGCATTTTTGTTTTACAGATTAAAATGAAAATACTGCATGTTTTATTAAGTTAAGCTCTCTTGTAATTACATTTGGGTTAAGAGACCAATGTTGTTTGTCAATGTAAAATGCAGCTCTTTGGCATAAATGTTTTATTTACTTGTTTCTCCCTCCACCTCTCTAGCACATATCAAATGTTTTAAACAACATGATCTTGATGGCAGATTAATGTTAGTATTTAATATGCAAGGTCACCTCTCCAATGAAAAAAAGCAAGCTGAGAAAATGCAATTATTTTAAACCTTTAAAAAAAAAGTTTAATTGCAATGTATTTAAATTAAGACTCACATTAAAAACAAAAACAAGCAAAAAGCCCCACAAAACAAACAAAAAAAAAAAAAAATCCCACCCCCCAAAAGCTGAAAGCTATGTCAGCACTTTCCAGATGACAGTGCATTCTAAATCAGCAGTTTTGAAGCATATAAACAAAAAAATAGCATAGGGTTGAAACAAAAAAGTTGAAAGGACAATCCTTCTGTAAAAGTCCTTCCGTTAGTTATATTCCTAACAAGCTGTAGCACTGCAAAATATAATCCAGCATTGGTTTCAAATGAAAATTGGTTGCGTCATATGAAGTAATCAAACTGTAATCGTTACAAGTGAGCATGGTGGTTGAACCACACAAAATAGCATTAACCAAATGGAGTAAGGCTAAAGAGTCTACAAATAACAGCAGTCAGGAAAATCTTGTATTTACTGGTCATTACCTCCCTAAAAAAAGCTTTACCCTTCCAATGGTCACCTTCTGCTCCATTTGCTTTCTTGTGCATGTATTATGCTTTCTACTGCACAATGCAGAACCAACATTCCTTACTTTTGTGATGGTCAGGTGCACATCTTCATTCACACAAAGTGTGAGTTGAATAGAAGTCCTGTAACATTGCCCTTTGCCAGAATTTTCTGATTAAATCTTTTTTTTTTTTTGCAACACCCACATTGCCACACCTTCATTATTGACTGCTATCATTTGTTTACATGAGAGCACCCAGATCAATTAGGAACTGTATCAGTACTGCTACTAACTGAATTTTTCTTTTATTAAGTATGTTCTAAAAGATTTTGAGATTTAACAGAACTTTTCTAAAGTAAGCACATTTCTATTAGCAGCCTCTTCAGATTGCGCATGAAGGAGGAAACTGAAAATACTCAAGCACTACCATTTTATGTAAGTAGGTTATAATTAGATTATTAACTCAACAATGCATGGATCATACCTTCACATATAATTTGTTTAGCAATTAATAAAACTAGACTTTGATCAGCTAAGACATACAAATTCTGTCCAAAGTAAATCAAGAATAGTGTGGTTTCAGCAGGGAAAAGAGTTTGCTGACACATCAGTTGATTTGGTTCCAGCTGTAACACTGACCTACTTCTACAAGATACTGTAAGGTATTTAAAATGCACTACTTTTTGTAAAAGAGGAGACAACTTATCTACTTCACAATGCAGAAACTGGGTTCCTGGTTCTGGATTTTATATTTTAAGCGGGTAGATTGTCTAGGTGGAATTCTGACAGCATTTGAATCCAGGTTTTCTCTTTCCAACATTTGTAGAAAGGATGAGCAATTGTGATATTCCCTTTTGGGAAGTAATGAATGCATAAAGACAAGGAGCTACTATTTTCTCCAAGTGACAGAAAACAAATCTAAGTGCCTGTCCACAATTAAATAGGCCTGCATAGGTAATAACTACAAGGCCCCAGAAACTTAACCACGGGAATACTGCAAAAGTAAATTAATCAATATTTATAGTGCTTCTCTAAAGGTATCTCTTGTTTTCTCAGGTTCTGTTTCCAAACACGCAGGTGGCATAAATAAACACAGGAAGAAGCTACCCACATGACCATTAATGATAGTGACTTGAGAAGCAGAAGTCCATTTCTGTCTCAGCCTTTTCTAGCCTTTCTCATTACTCACACGCACGATCTCCACTACTCATAATAAAGCAGATGGTTGTATTTATAAGTAATCCTATGGTAGAGTCAAACAGAAATACTGAAGAAGACAAAGTAATATCAGTTATGATAACTCCAATCCTTGAAATTATTTTCTGATTTCTTAAATAAATAATGGTAAAATAACTCCCTTGAATAATCCCTTTTGGTTTTAGTTTAGAAGACAAGTAGTAGCTAGAAACATTTCATGAATCAAACTAATTCCAACTCAATATGGCATGCACATCAGTATATCAGATCTTGTCTATCTGGAAAGTTACACTGACAAGTCTCTCTCAACTTATCTTGCAATATCTGTTTGAAATGTTCCCCTTTTTGATCCTGTTCTGAAATCAGAAGCAAGTTGCCTCAAGCATTTGGAATTTAGCTGTCAAATCTCCATGAAACACTTAAAAAAAAAATTGTAACAGGTGTTGAAAAAGTTACATACTGGCCTCCTTCACTGCTGACAGCAGACAGAACCTCTATATGTGACTTTTTCTACCCCCAGCTGATAACTATTAATGCTTCACATTCCTTGCTGCTGTGAAGTTTTAAGAAATCATTCCTCTCCTAAGGTGCATTACCACTAGAGGTAGTTTATACAGATCAAAACAAGCAGCTATTGTTCTAAGTACAAATGTTTCACTCTTACCACTTGCACCTTTTGTTTTCCTCTCATTTGCTTTACATTTTTGTTTTACACTTTTCACTCTGCACATTTATGAAAAAAAAGAATAAGTTGTTTTCATGTTTTTAGAAATCAATTGGGCCATTCTGATTTGCTTGGAGGGTTGGTCATGTTTTTAAGACAAAAATGAGTCAGTTTATTACTACAAAAAGAGAAAGAAAAGATAGGAAAGGAAGAATTAAGTAACAGGTATAGAAGTATAAGTGAAGATATCTTTACAGACTGCAAGAAAAGTCATCACCATGGAAGCTCCAACAGTGTCTTGTGGGTCTGGCATTTCCAATGGGTCGGTGCAAAAAGGTCCTTTTCTGTCGTTGTGTGAGGAGAGGGGTCCTCCTCAATTGTTCCTGATGACTTGGTGGTGGAAGAGTTCTAGAGGGAAGATTCTTCTTTTCTAGTTCCTGACAGTACCACTTTTAAACAGCCCAGATCCCCAAATCTCCACCCACTTCCAGAAAACTTCCTGCATACGCATGGTGGGAGTAGTGTCAGGCGATGGTAGGTGCAGTCCAGTTCGGTGCACGTTCAGAGTGGCAAGAGAGCTATTCTGGGAGTCACATCACACAAGGTCCTCCTCCAAGTCAATGACCTAGCACCTTTATGCCTGCTCAGCAGGCACTGAAAACAACAAGACCTGTCTCACCCAGTTGCTCAGCCACAACACATCCATCAGCACTGATGTGTTTCAAGGACATGGAACTGTTGGAGCGGGTCCAGAGGAGACCATGAAGATGATCAGAGGGCTGGAGCAGCTTGCCTATGAGGACAGACTACAAGAGTTTGGGCTCCTCAGCCTGGAGAAGAGAAGGTTTCGAGGGGACCTGATAGTAGCCTTCCAGTATCTGAAGGGGGCCTACAGGAAGGCTGGGGAGGGATTATTTACAAGGTCTTGCAATGCCAGGACAAGGGGCAATGGGTTTAAACTGGCAGAGGGGAGATTTAGGCTGGATGTTAAGAGGAAGTTCTTTACAGTGAGGGTGGTGAGGCACTGGAACAGGTTGCCCAGGGAGGCTGTGGCTGGTCCCTCCCTGGAGGTGTTCAAGGCCAGGTTGGATAAGGCCTTGAGTGTCCTGTGCTAGTGGGAGATGCCCCTGCCTACAGCAGGAGGTTGGAACTAGATGATCCTCAAGGTCCCTTCCAACCTTACTATTCTATGATTCTATGCTTGGGTACAAAACGGGAAACCTCCCAAACACTGTTGGAGACCCAAGTCCTTTCTTAGCTGGTTGCCCAGTCACTTCTGGTGCAACCAAATGGGCTTCTACATCCATCAGAATATTATGGTATCGATACAATTAAATAATCAAAAATATAATGATCTTGACTGAAGAGGTATTCAATACACCTCTTGGCATAATTATAGCAATTAAAAACCCTTCCAGACTACAGCACACTTAGTACTTGCTTATTTATCAACTTATTAATTTCTATTCTATTTATCAAGTGGAGGAAATCTCAGGAGCTTTTTGGTGTTTTGGGGGAGATGGTGATAGTTTTGTTTGAAGCCACTTTCCCTGCATTAAAGACTCCCATTGAATGATAAAGGACTCACTGTTACACTATTACAGGAGATGAATTGCATTAACCCCTGCCCTTCCCATTGTACTTGCTGCCCACTGGAAACAACAACAGAATTACTAAATCCCACACTCTCTAATGGGATGGTAATACGATTCAGAGGCCATTAGGGTAAATACAATCCATATTTTATAGTTTAATAAGCCTTTGCTGAAGATGCTGGATCCCTCTTCAAAGCCAACAATTACTGATTTAGTATTAACAAATCCACAACAACTGTCAAGACTGCAGAAAGCATTCAAGATGAAGTCAGTAGAAAAATGTAGCCACTGAAATTGAAGTAATTTGTAATTTTACAGTGATACTGACTATTACTGTCATCTCATCTCTTTACTTCCAAGTGTCCTGGTTACTCAAGTTTGCACACAAACGTCTCAAGAGTTTTGCATCCTTTGCTTTAAAAGGTGAGTACTTTTGTTCTGTTTTCCAAGCATACACCTCGTCAAAAAGAAATAAATCAGTGAACACAGAACTACATGAGACCAACTAAGTCATGAAATCAAGTTCTCCACAATCACAGATAATCACACAGACAATTTATTAATATTATGACTACACATAAATGGACTGTCTACAAGATTGCAGAACCTGTCATTCTCCAACAGAACCTGTCATTCTCCAACAACATGCTTCCACAGTTTACATTTAAGGCATACCTTTAACGGAAGTTTAGAGCTGATACATGCTTCCTTGTCTCCAAAAATTGACAGTGAAGTTTTAGCTCCACTTCCACATCCTCTTTGCTTTGCCATATCTAATGCTTCAAGAAGGTTTTCCATCCACTCAAAGAGGGATGGGGAAGGAAACCAGAATGGTTTCTGCAGCAATTAACTCTGTTTAGCTCACTACAAAAAAAGGTTCCATACACTACTTTGAAAGATGCCTTCCAGAGTACCTCGGGTCATCACAGAGATTTTTGAAGCATAGCTTCCAGGCAAAGTAACAGAAATAAGTAGATGCCAAACAAAAATGGAATTGATGACCTAACTAGCTCTAGGACAGGAACTGTCCTGTAATTATTCGACAATAGAAAACACAACTACAGAGTGAAGAAAGATGTCAAACGCCACACAAATAGTTTCTTTGAGGAGAAAAACAGAGAATACAAGCAATTAATTTCTAAAGACCCATATACATGGATACACTTAACAGTCTAACTGTGTTGTCTACACAACATCACCTGCATGTCACTTTTAACAGCCTGACTACAAAATCAGATTCTTGTTTATGGAGTTGAGGTGTTGTGGTTAGGCAGTAGCTGCAAGCAGCTTCAAAGACACTACAGGCCATACTTAACTACAGTAGTGCAAAGAATTATAGAGCTACATTAGTACATTTTCCCATGCCAGTATGCCTTAAAAGGGTCTGTGGTGCAGCACAATCATTTATCCAATTGAAGCGACTTGCATACACTGCGGATACATACTACCTAGTTCCAGTTTTTAAGAATTATCATGTAATTTTTGGACTAAAGAGGACCACTGGTTACTGGTATGAGTAAGGTTTGTAAGTGTTCTGTTTTATGATGTTTCTCACAAAGAGGAGGAAAAGCATGATGTTAGCAAAACCAGAGAACTAAACCCCACACTTCCAGTCAGTGCTGACACCAAACATGCCGAGCACATGACACCCTGGAATCATCTCTACGAACCAATGTATAACTGAGTAGTTGTTGGCGGAACAGTATCAGATTAATAAAGCTTATTATTTCTCTGTTGACTACAGCAGACAGTCTCCAGCACAATTTCTAACACTCACTGAAAAAAATAGTCTCATAAATTTAATGAATCAGTTTATCATTCTCCTCCAGAAAGGATGGAAGTATAAGACAGTGTATGTGTCTGTGTTTCAGAATCAGTAAAGCTATTAAAATACATACTTTTCCACTTAGCTAGTTCACATACATTTTGGTTCAGAACACTCTAAGTTGACATTTTTCAATATATACTTTGAAATTCTGCACCCAAACCACAAAAATTATGACTCAAAGACTAAGTGAAAACCCTTGCACACTGCTTGCCTGCTCCAATGCAGATGTCCTTGAAAGGACCGTATCAGTGTTAATCCACACTTCATCTAGAACACCCTTTCCTACCTTTCTCAATCATTCTTCTTCATGGAATTACAGTTTTTTTACATTTTGATGATAAACCTATAAAACGCCGCTAGAAACAGAAAAATTTTTTTCCCTTGCAGCATAAGGTATATTTTGACTCAGCTCCTTTAGCAATAAAAGCTCTAATCTGGGTAGTTTCCCAGGAAACAAAATTAAGTCATGGAATNAAAAAAAAAAAAAAAAATCCAAACAAATGAAAAACCCCAAAACACTAACAACACACCAAACTTGCAGTTAGTAATAAGAAACTATCAAAAGACGTTTTAAGAAGAAAATAGAACATTCTACCACAAGTGATTAGTTCATTCAAAAGATTTCATTTTGGAAGGTGTTGAACAAGGATGAAACAATTAATTTGTTAAGGCTGGCCAAGACTAACTGGGGAAACATGAAAAGAAAATGTGTTGCCTGCACTGCAGTCCTGATTTGCTTAGCATTTGACATACACAGTCTCAAAGGACCGTTTGAATTTTTATTTCAGTCATTCTAAAAAATGCTCTCCAAAAAAAGGTAGGCAGGAGATACAACATAATGAGCTATAATACAATAATCACGGTTTGGATTTCTGTCAAATTTCTTAGAACGTAAATGAGCATTTATCAAGAATTTGCCCCAAACAACTAATTTACACTCATTTCTGCAACAAGACAGACATGATTCTCTTTCATTCAGCCCTTTGTTAACTCTGATTAATTACTTCACTTCCAAATTTCATTAGAAACATATTCATCTTTCCTAGGTAGCAACAACTGATATGCTGAATCTCAAAGTCTCCTCTTAGAAAACCGAACATCTGCCCATTCCTTACATTCTACTGACCTCTAGAGACTGTATGTATATATGTATAGCACATATACATTATTTATGTGCATGCACACATCCTAGAAAAATGTCAGAATAAGATTGACTTTAGAGAAATTTGTATGCAGCATTTGATGTTACAGTTTTTCCTCCAATCACAAATTGTTCTTCAAAGCATTTTCTTCCCTGTGTTTTCCAAGCATGACGAATCCTTACTAGTTTTTATTTTCCCTTTGCTCTCTGTGCCCTTCCAACCCACACACATCACAGCCTTCTTTATCTGTTCCGTACAGAAATAAGCTATGAGTATGAATATCAATATAAATATTGAGATAATCCAGGTTTCATTTAAGCATGAATACCTGCTGAGAAGGGAGTGCCACAAAACCAGAAGTTCCTAGTTATTGTAAAATAAGTATTATTTCATCTAGGGAGAGAAGAAAGTCTCTCTCAACTCAGGATCGACACTTCTTCCTCCCACTAAACGATAACATCTTGCAGCAGCTTCCTTGTCTCCGTTTTGCTGCCAGGAAAAAAAATTGTACAAAAGCCTGTGTTTGGTTTGACATTTAGACTAAACAGAAAGGGTTGAACGAGTTGAATTTGTCAGCTAAAACCTATTCAAAACAGACATTAACCCAATAATAAAGAGAAATGAGAGGAACAGAAAAGATGGTGTTTCTCCATAATAACGTTAGTATAACTGACATGCTTAGGAGCCATTACTTGGGAATATTGCAAGGGTAAGTACAATAAGAAACATGACTGCAAAGATTAACATGTGAAGATTTCAAACTTAAAATACAGTGTACTAAGTTTCATACCAAAATGCCAAGAAAATAAACAAAATACACTGCTAATGTTTTATAGAGAAGGGCTACCCATAAAATAAATCCATAATAACTTTATCCTCTGGCACCTCACCCGCAAAGGCTAAGTTTAGGAGAATGATTTGGAAAGAAAAAAAAAAGTCATGCTTCAAAAACCTTTAGCAAGAAAAACTTTTCTTTCTTTTTTTTTTTTTTTTGTATGTTTGTTTACTTTGAGAGGTGGGAAGATAAAGCTTTTTAATGCAACATTTTACACAGCCATAATCATATTGCAAATGATAACAGAATCAACACTTCATTTGGCTTTGAATCAGCTATGAGCTACAGGTTAAATTGTATTAACTCAATGTAAGTTATAGACAGTAACTGTACTCTACCTTCAAAAACAATTGCATGAATAAAGATAGAGTAAAAACTGCATTAGCAAAATGTATTTTACACAGTACAGCTGAAAAGAACTTACATCCACTACTTCTCAGGAGTTACTTCAGCACAAGTGAGGAAAACACATACATCCATGTCTTTTCTTTTAGAAATAACTGCCTTACGATAACTTCATTGCCAAATCTTGTATCTTTAAGTATTTTTATTCACCTTATATCAAACTTTAATGAAACTATCACGGTGACAGAACAAATTACACAGTTGCATTTGAAACACACTTCCCAAATAAGTCATTACTGTTATCAACAGTAGATTTCCCTGTGTACACATCGTGGCTTTATATTTCCATAACTTACTGCAAACACCTAGAAACCCATTCCTGCTGTATTCCAGTAACATGAGAGTAGGGATGTATTTTTAGATTTGAACTCAGTTTAAATTAAAATACAAAGAATCTGATTTCTGTGTTTGTTTATACCAACATAAGCATGAAGACACCAACCTAGAAATGCAATATTGCTGCTACTGAGTACAGCTGCACTAGGCTCAGTTGTGGTCAGAATTATTTACCTTGTTCAGACACTCTTAGTTTTTCATAGTGTACTCATAAATAGAGTTCCACTATACAAGTAGGCTTGCTTTTCTCTTCATGACTTTGAGAACTGAGAAATACAAAGATAAAAGTTTATTCCTTAGGGCTATATTGTGCCATAAGCCTTTAAACTGAATTTGCCAATGTTTTCAACAGGGAATTCTCTTAGAAGCTGATGACATATTACGATCTTTTAAACCAAATTACCTAGCATTTCCTTGAACTGACAAGTCTGAAAGTAAATTGAAGTAGGGAAGGTACAAGAACATAGCTCTGGTAACATTATCTAATTGGTAACAGGTTTATTTTTCTAAATAACACAGTTGTAAAAATGTAAAAGTGTCCATGAACTTCTGGCCATGCTCAGTTGAGATGCACGATGTTCAATATCAATGGCTAATTGTCTCTGCAGCCCTAGAAACTCCTGTGATAGAGCAGAAAAACCTTCAAAACCACCTATTTAATAAATATACTTAACACTGATGTTTCCTAAACTATGTTCATCAAGGACAGGAAGATTTCAATTCTTCCAGATTTCAAGTATGTGAACAGTTTTCTGAAGGGCAAGGAATGACCTTAGTATGTACACAGTTCTATACATTCACAAATTCAACAATCAATTAAAAAAGCAGAACAGTACAGAAAACTCCTCATGACTGGAGATCCACATGGTAAAAAAATCATCAACCTAAAGACTGTCAGATGAAATAATTTTTTGAACACACGTCTGCAAAAAACCCATAAAAAACTGAGCTGCAACTACAATAAACAATCTAGAACACAAATGACGTGGGAGCTGCCACAGATTTTTCTATCTGCCACTTTATTTCCAATTATAAGCAAAAGTGAGATTTTCTTGTGGAGTTAAATAGCAAAATAAGTGAGTCTACACTACTTATGTGTCATAAAGTTCAATGAAACAACCATCCTAATTCTGATAACTGAAATCTCTTTGCTAGAAAGATCTCCAATTAATTCATGTTTTTCAGTTTTTATTTAAGATATACTAGGTACAAACCAGCTAAATGCAGAGAGATCACATTTCCATTCTGACTAGCCAAAGTTTTGCATGTTTATTCTACTTGCCTTGAAAAGCTACAATTTAAAAACAACACAACACACATTACTGTTTTCAATTTGAAATCAGTTAGGGTTGATAATCACCTCAAAAAATAAATATTCCCACAGATAGAGGTCAGTGGTTGCCTGAAATTGCATCAGTTAGCACCTGTATAATAGAATCCTCCACTCCTTTGGGACTGCTGTATTATTTTATCAGATTAATTAATGAAATTGCAGTTTTAGCACAGGACATCACAGATCACCATCCATACATGTGCCATTAGTTACTTCACCATTTACTGATCTGAGACTTATCATAGGATTCCTCTATGGTAACTGACAATTGTTCACAGCTAAAAAAGAGTACAAATATACAAATACAAAAAGAATTCAAACACGCAAATTAAGCAAGAGAGAGTGTTTCTTTACTTTTACTTATGTTACACATTGATTGGCTATGCTCTTACTGTTCTCAAAGCAAAGCGACTTCAGTGCACTGGAATTCTAATTTTGAGGTTGCATGCATTTAATTTCTTAATTTATAATCAAGCATTTGCATTTAAGAAATGTGTTTCTTAAGAAGACCACAGACTTCTAGAGATACTCTTTCAGCCTTTCCTCTAGGAAAACACGCATGTGAAACCATCTTAATACTACTGATAAAATGTTAAAAGTGACAAATTAAAAACCTGAAAACCTTATACAAGGATAGTTGCCTCTACATGTACCTCATTTCTGCATATATATCTCATTGTATTTTCTGACTGAATAGAACCTTCGCTGACGATGGTGCAAAAAACTCATTCTCATATTATTACACTAGTAACAGCCTGTACAACCATTTGCCTTGAGAATTTTCTTTGGCTTTTGTAATCTCACTGCATTTTTCTCTATGAAGCAATCCTTACTTTGCTCTCCAGCAACATCTACTGGAATATCGGTAAAATGCTGCTATTCTTATTAATCACCCATTTAACATCTAGCAGGGCAGAGTTGGCAAATGCCAGAAGGAGACGAATTATCTGCAATTCAGACCCTCATTCAGGACTCAAACTGATCAAGTTAGCTTGTCTTCAACCTTCTAGTTTTCTGCCATTTCATAGGGAACAAATTCCTTATGAGTAATACGTATCAAAAGTCATCTGCTATTTACACTTAGATGCACTTTATTTAAGCCATGAAATATCATTTAAAATATCACATTACATCCAGGACTTCCATTTTTGTCAGACAAGTTAATTCCAGTCTCATTCAACACGTGCTTAAACAGACCCAAGATATAAAAAGAGCTTGGAAGAATGTATAGAAACAGTTTGAAAGGTTAAAGAGAGGTGTAGAGGTAGTTCCATGCAAAAATAATAAACAAGCTCAGCAAAACTAAAGCTAAAAAGTAAAAATATCTACTACAGATCAGTGAAATGTTTGCAAGTTCTTTTGTTTGACGTCCCCAGCAAAACCCCTGCCCTTTTATGAGAATGAGTAAGTGTGATTAACTACCACTGAAGATAAAGCAAGGACCAGCAAAGTCCCTCTACACTGATGGGAGCCCAGGCTTCCCTGGGGGCTTGATCCCATTCAGCTGTGTGGTGGCTTGTCACTGTCTATCTTGTAAAAATCAGCTCCTGCAAATGTACACAGAAAGCACTGCCACTGGATTTTGCCAGGTACTGCCACTGTGCATTCGTAGGTCTGCAGGCAGGACTGAGTCATTAGGGCAAACTTGCATAAAGACAAAAGTTCTCCAGTAAATATATTAATTTCAGTCTGCAGTATGTTCATTTAGAGGTCCACAACACTAAAATCTACCCATCAGTGTTTGCTCCATGACAGATTCTAGAGTTAGTTTTTCATAGTTCTGCTCTCAGTCAGTTAATTAGTACTCTACTTTCACAAATAACTCTGACCACTGCAATATTATTTGCTTTCCTTTAAATCCTCAGTAATGGTCTAACTACCCTTGACTGCATGCTCACTTTTCAATATGACAAGGAAATTCAGAACACCACCACTGCTCAGCATCCCCTCCTTCAATTTGGAGTCCTAGTTTGCTCATAGAGAGCAACTGTAAAATACAAGCGCAGAAACATAAGGGGAGGGGGGAAAAAAAAAAAAAAAAAGGCACCAAAGATAGTGAAGACCAGAAGCAGAAGTCCCAACAGTTACATATTCCAGCTGAGAATAAAAGGCACTTATCAGTATGTAACATGTAAAAAGTAATTTAAATTATTTTTGCCTTTGGAATCTCTATAGAGCCTCAATGTCTTTTTGCAGAGCATAAGAGAGCATATTTCCTAAAACCCATAAACACTTTCATCTATACAATGTTACATTATCACAAGACTTAAGATCACAGGCTCTGACTGATAAATGAGTTCCTCTCAATAACTGTTAAACAGAACGCCCTTTATTGTAATCCAAGTGCACTTGTGGACAGCACTTTCAGAGTTAACTCCATTTGACAACTGACATAAATCCATTATTCTAATTCGGTGATTGCCTTACTAAACACAGATGCAGTTTATGAGTTTTAGTCACGTATTTCATTCCGGACGCTAGTTAATCTCAATTTACAAAACATAAACATTAAATAGGTTCTACAGTATGTCTGAGAGGGTATAGCTATTCATCTGATGAAATGCCAGGCAAATAAACCAGATTCACCTAAGACCTGAACTCAATGCCAGATTTTACCATACTAAATAAATAGTAAATAAGTGCAATTAATTTTTAGCTGTTACAATCAAATTGCAGAATGTCAATTGTAAGACTCAGAAGCTTTTCTNTTCAATTTATAGCACATACTTTACGTGTTAAACAAAAGGAATCTGATACACTACCGATGCTGCCTCTTGCTGCAGTTGCTTGCCTCAGTTACAAAACGCTGAAAATCTACCGCTCTGCCCAAGCCACTCCATAAAACATTCGGAATCAGGCACTTCTTACCTGCCTCAGTTGAAGGCTTCCTTCCCTTGTTAGCAGTATGAAGCATCCTCTAGCCTTCCCAATCCTCACCACCAGCCTCAAATTGCACAGCTAAGTCCTTTTTTTCTTTAAAAAAAAAACAAACCCAAAACCCAAAAGCAAAACAAACAAAAAAACCGCCGCTTATTGAAAGTGATTAGTTTTTGTTGTCCCTTTTAAGTCCCTCCTGCGGGAAAGAGCAGGGGAGCGATGTGACGCCACCTTTTAATCTTTTGCAAGAGTGAAAAGGCAGAAAAGGAGCGCTCGATCAAACTGAGCTTCACACATGACTAAAACTCGCCTGAGAGGCTGCAAGCTCTGGCTAAAGCACCACTAGGCGTAAGTGTAAGAACAGAGAAGAGGGGAGAGTCAATGAAATGTGACAACGTATGTGCATCAAAGACAGGAAAAGAGGGAGAGAACAATAAGAGAGAGATCGAGACAGCAAGGAGGGAAAGAGAGAGAATGAGAATGTGAGGGAGAATAAGCATGAAGAAAAGATAGGAGAGTTCTGAAGCAAAGAATTTGTAGAATAAAGCCAAAGTGTCTGGCAGCTTCTGTTTTTATCTCAGTGAGCATGACATACTGCCTCTCTCATTTAGAAACACATTCTTGTCTCTTCCAGGTTTGAAAACTGAGATAATCACAATGTGTGCCTGTTTTCGCCTGACTGGCATACTTGTGTGTGGTATACCTGAGACGCCCCTCAAACATCTTCTAGAGATGCATTTACATGCAATTAAGTTCATATATTCATTAGGAATAACATCTCCCCTCCACCCCCAAAACTCAGGAGCTGCTAATTTCTACTTCAATTTACAATATACTTTAACTGGCAGATGGAATTCTACTTATAACTACTAACAAACTGCCACTGATAAACAAATGACTGAACAAATGTTTAATGTTCGTAACAACAAAATATATTAGCATTGATAAATCTGTGTTTAAAAAAGAAGGTATTACTGACTCTTCTGTTTATCTTGTTTCTACATGAAGTTACATGAAGTAGCAGTAGTAGGCAAAAATGTGACGTAGAACTAAGATTTTTTTTTAAGGAATTAATCAGAGATAAGATCAGAGTTCAAATTACAGAAAAAAAAATTTGTAAGCGAAAGCCTAGATTTCTAATTTTATTATGAATTCCTACTCTGTTCTAAGAGTAGGAAGCCCTCACACAAGTAGAGTTCATTTCCATACAAGATAAGAGCGGGGTTTTTTTTGGGACTTGTTTGGTTAGCGTTTTGGTTTTTTGGTTGGTTGGGTTTTTTTGTTTGTTTTTTCCTAACTATGTACACCATTTGCAATATTAGGACAGATTTGTTTACATCTTTTACTTGTTTAAGATAAAGGCCAAGAGGCTTTTAGCCACTGGCCAGCTGGTAAAAAGGCATACTACTTACTTGGCAGAACCAAAACCAGTCCACAGCCAGATCAGGCTATAGGGATGCAAGGTTAAGAGGGCAGCCAAAATATAAACAAACCTACACAGGAACGTAACTTTTTTTCTTTGCTACAGCATCCTGCTTGGGCCTCCCCAACGATCCTACATCTCAACTCTATTAAAGGAAGGACTATGTCAGTGAAAGGATTCTGGAAATCTCAATCTAGATCTCAAGTGTATAGCACACTTCTGTGCTAGCTTCTGCAAGTCACACTGCAACATTCAGGCATCTGTCTCTTCAGGTACCCAGCTAATTTGAAAAAACTGTCTTAACAGCTCTGCACAACTTTATATCTTCTTTGGTAAGGATGCCCAGGTACTGGGAGGAGGTTAGGAAAAAGAGTTTACAAATTATTATCAGGGAGTTGGTGGCCAATTTCAGCTCTGACTACTTAAGTATCAGCATTGTACGACACATTTTATAAGACCTGATGTTTTCCTATGAAGGTTAACCTCCAGAATCTCACTGCAGGTTGCCATATTAAGCTCTGGGCAGATAGAATCCAGTTGTCAACTTTTATTTAAAAATAAGAAAAACAACTCTTGAAGCTTGCAAACTGACCCAGATCCCAGACCTACTGCTAAATTTGCAATTTCTTCAGTATTTCACCTCTTATTTTTCATCTCCCTGCAAGGACTGGCAACACTTACATAAATACAGATGCATTAAAACCAGATTCACACTCATCTTTTTGACCAACTGTAATCACTTGAGTTTTGACTGAAATATGCCATGAAGAGAAAAATACTACAAAGAATATTGGACTTTTAAACCTCTCTCAATATGTGTATTAACACAGCATTAGCCTGACCTAGCAATGGAAGATTTTGTGATGGCTTTCACAAAGTATTTCTCCTTGCTCTGTCAGTGTAAAGATTCAAAGGGTTTGAATCTTTAGCTGCTTTAAAGGCCACCTTGTCTTCTCTTCAAGATATGAAGGAAATAAACAGCACCTGAAGATTCAGGAGGACAGGAGAAGGAAAGAGAAGTAGCAATCCATGTGTTCAGCTACTGCAAACCTTCCAGAGCATCATTAATAAACACTCTAATGGAAGTGCCTAGCTACCTTTGGAAAAGAAGAAAAAACAAAAACAAGTCCGAAGTTCCTGTAAGAAGCCTACTCTTACATGCATTACTTAAAATGAGTAACAATTAGGGAAGAGACCTTTCCTGGCATTCCCCGTGTCATTGTCTATTTTCTCACTCTTCTGGTAAGTTGCTATTTTCATGGAAGACTTGATAAGGAGTTTCCCTATATCTTACAATTTTCAAAATACACAAACACATATATACATACTCCTGGAAGTACTTACTCACTTACAGGCTTATCTACCAATTCACAAAGCAATCAAACCCTTCTGTTTATACCCAAGGTCAACAAAACACTTGAACACATGCATGCAGTATGTTTGTTTTCATGGAAGACACAAGACTGTGTGGCTAAAACTAAGCTTATATACTATACTGAGTAAGCTATTTTCTAAAAGAACTGACCTTGTGTTTGAAGTGCTTAGTGAGAGAGTTCCAGGAGGAGGTGAGTGGGAGTAGAGAGACAGAGACAGATGAGTGGAATCGCACCCTACCTTTCCTGATTCTTAATCCCCTCTCTGCCTGGCTGGATGCAGTGACTGAAGTGATTAGAACGGCAACAAGTTCCACCTGGCACAGCAAACACATTCCCCATGTGACTGCCCTGCTGCCCCAGGCACCCTCGCACAACAGGTGCCTTCTTGTTATTGTTCAGTTCCACTTGCACAATGGTTCTTCTAGCTTTGTGGTGTCACCAAGGTTCTCTCAGCCCACACCCTGCATGAAAACTGTTTTCATAAAGAAAATAAGATGGGTCACTGTCATAAGAGACTCCTTTCTGAAGCAACCAGAAGGCCCAGTATGCAGACCAGATCCACTCCTTAGGGAAGACTGCTGTCTACTTGAGGCCCTGGTTAAAAGTATGAAGAGAGAAATTCCTACCACAGTATGGCAGGTAGGCAGCAATGAATTTGCAACAACAAATTTCAGAAGAATTCAAGGCCTTGGGACAGTTGGTTTAGGTATCAGGAGTACAAGCAATGTTCTTTACATTCTCAGTTGTAGGGAATGATGAAGGAAGAAACAGGAATTGCCAGCAGAACAATATCTGGCTCCAAGCCTGGTATCAACAGCAGAATTTGGTTATGGTTTGGTTTTTTGGGTTTTTTTTTGTTTTTATTTTAAATCAGGGTCAGTCTACACAGCATCAGGCCTGCTGACAACAGAGAGAGAAAATCTGCCTCAAAGAAGGAAAAGGATCTTTGCATAGGAGTTCACTGAAAGAACTTTAGATTTGAAGGGGGAAAGGCACAAAATGAGGCTTGCAAGATATATGCACAGAGGTGACACACCAGTGTTTGAGGGACTGTGTTAGTGAGGTCCTCTGGTCTACCATCTGATGGAGGTAGGGGTTGGAGGTCTATGCAGCAGCAAAGACACAACAGTTTTCTGACGTGTTAGAAACCGCAGAAGCACCTGAGAATGGTCATGCATGAATTTGGACCCCTCCCTCCAAAAAAAAAAATCCATGAGATCAAGAGCCCTACTGAAGTGGCTCTAAATTCTCCAGAAAGGATAGACAAGAAAGGACTTGGGTCACAGCAACTCCATACAACATTGAAGGCATGGGGAAGAGTGGCTGAAAGATGCTCAGAAGAAAAGAACCTGAGGGTGCTCTTTGACAGTTAGCTGAATATGAGTCAGCAGTGTGTTGAGGTGGCCCAGAAGACCACCAGCATCCTGGCCTGTATCAGAAATGGTGTGGTCAGCTGGAGCAGGACATCACTGCTGAGGCCACCCCTCAAATTCAGTTCAGTTTTAGGATTGTCTTTCCAAGAAAGAGATTGAGGTACTGTGGCGTGTCCAGAGAATGGCAACAGACCTGATGAATGGTCTGTAGCACAAGTCTTGTGAGGGGCAGTTGAGGGAAGAATCAGGGGAGGCCTCCTCACTCTACAGCTCCCTGAAAGGAGGCTGTAGTGAGGTGAGGGTTTATCTCCTCCCCCTAGTAACAAGAGACAGGACAAGAGGAAATGGCCTCAAGTTCTGCTGGGGTAGGCTTAGATTGGATATCAGGAAAAAATTCTTCACTGAAAGGGTTGTCAAGCTCTGGAACAGGCAGCCCAGGGTAGTGAACTAAAAATGTTTGGACACTGAACTGCTTGACTCCTGACAGCTCCAGAAAGCAAAGTTATTCTCCTATGGAAGTTATTTGCTATAAATTGGCCACATTTCCACAAGACAGGCTAGGCCTTCGACTATCATGAACGCAGAAACTGTGCTTCCATTTCAGCTTCCTCAAGCAGTACTCCAGTTGCACACAGGAACTGTACCATAGAAAATAACAAAATAACTACACACGTAAATGTACAAGTAATGCCATTTTGTGCAGAGATATAAATATCTCATTTCCAGCCCACTTTTTTACCCCTTCACCATTACAGAGAAAACAACTAATCAGAGCTTTTCCTCAGCCTTACCTAAGGAAACCAAGTTTAATCACAGAAAACCTCTTGATCTCTTACTTCTCTGATAGAAACTGGGGTCATCCTTCTGCCTGGGTGCAATCACATACTGTATGACTGTGACTTAAAAGTTACACAGTGACAGAACAGTGAATAACATTCACTCCTTTGCATCATTGCATTGTTTTTATGATGCTAAATCCCCCATACCAGCAACCCCCTGCCCAGAAAACACGTCAGCACTCATCTACAATGTGGAGTGTCACAACAGCAAATTATGGAGAAATCAAGTGGCAAAAGACTACACAAGTATGCATGCCCATCAAAGGAACTACTAACCAGAAATACTCATTGATTACACACCTTTTGGAGCAAAACGAAAGCCTCTGGCTATGCAAAACAGCTCATGATCACTTTCTTTTACCAACATCCTTCTGTATTTTACATCTAGTGAAGACTTTTTCTTTACCAGTTATATAGTTGGATGGCACAAACACACAGCTAATTTTCCCAGCACTGTGGTTTTGTTTCTTATGTTTCAGACCTGAACAAAGGCTGTGCCTGAGAGCATTTTTTTTTCAGTTACATTGATTGGTTTAATAAAATATACCACCTTTTCCCCCACAAACCCTGTTTCAATACCACCTCTGAATCTTTCTCTTTCATCACAACCACTCTCAAAGTAGAATGGCACCATGAGGCCCTTCATCCTTCCTCAGCCACCATTCTCTGCATTGTGATCTGTTCATTGCTCAGAGGAAATAAATACAAGAGCAGCACAAGGGCTAGAATAGAGGCAGAGCATACTGTCTTATATTGCCTGTATTTACCTTCGTAGTGGCCAGCTGAAAACAAGAAATTAAAGGGGTGTGGCAAAAGATGTGTCACAATCAGACAGAATTTCACTGGTGAGAGAAAAACGTTTAAGACCTTGCACAAGTACAAGTTACATGAAACAAACATCCTGGCAGAGTGAAGGAAAACATGCGATGGCATTGCTAGTATGAATTATAAAACTACTTAAATACTGCTTTTTAAGCATAACTAATACATGTGATAACATCATTATAAATTAAAAATTGTTTATGACCTCCATTTGTTCCAAACACTACTTTACTCACTACATGCATGGTTAAGCAAATTTATCTATGGCTGCTGGTGTTAGATGACAGAAAAGATAGCCAAGCATCATGCAGAGGAAACAAAGAGAACACACCAGCAGAAGCTTCTTTAGCAGAAGCAGCTTGTAATTTGGCTCTGAGTCATATGGATTTCTTAACAGCTACTGAAAATAATCTTTGATTCTTATCAATGTCAACTCAGTAAGTGATGATAACCAATACCTAAGTTGTTATTTATTTATATAGTTAATTTTTAGTTTTCTCTATAATAAGTGTTAATATGTTATGAAAGCAGTCATTTCATGAATTAAAACAGTATTTTTGTAAATTGTGCTTGACAGAACTAAAATAGGAGATAATCAGCCTGTCCCTGGTTATTTGGGAATACTGATTTTGAAGCACATGTAATTCCTTCTCCTTTTTCCCCTCCCTCCCAATCTTTACTTGTAAAATCATGAGAGGAATATGCATTAAAATGACATTTCAGAAGTAAAACTTGCATGGCACCAACTTGCACTACTGTTTGGTACATTCTTGTTTAGAATTTTTGCTCCAGTGACTGAATACAGTCACAGAAGCTGAGGCCTTTTAACCCTGTCATCAGTACATCGAACAATTCCTTAAATACCTCCCACAGAAGATTTACACTTTTTATATCATCAGAAAACTGATTGTCCTCATTCGTGCCTAAATAGCAGCCAGTTCAGGAGAATGTCCTGTGCCTCAAATTAACATCAGGGATGGAAGAACAACTTACCTACACGGTACAGGGGGTTGCCTACTGTGATTTCTTCCTGTAACACAGGCTGAAAGCTCCTTCACACTGTTTAAGATATGTTCTGCTTGCAAAGACCAGCTTCCAGGAGAGTGCTGTAAGGCTTGTAAAGGATTTTCTTCACTACTAGATAATTTAAGTTCTCTACATGAAGTACAAATCTACACTGAGTCAATAAGAGCACAGAGCTTCACAGTGTACAATTTATTTTAGAGTATTGGGCAACACACTTAAAAACCGAACAAAGCCTAGTTTTACTGCCCAGTCCTCTGAATTAATATGCAACATTCATGCCTTAAGTATACCCTTGAGCATTCAATACTTCTCTGAGCCATAGCTTTGAAGATGTGTTGGTTTCCTATGCACTAACTTGACCTATATTCAGGCTGACTTCTATTCTGAGATTATTTCTGCTGTGAATTCAATTCCAGATGCTATATACACTGCTTTGCTACACCTGTGATAGAGATCCCAAAAAGCAGGAGGATGTCAACAAATTAAAAGAACACTGTTGTTGTTCCCTCATAACCATGGCTCATCAAAACTCATGTTTTTTTGTGAGCTGATCTTGGCACAAGTGTATTTCCCTGATAATGTGGAAGCACAGAATGACATCTAGAAAGCTCCTTAAATTATTTGTTGTTATGCCAGAGTCCAAGGACCTGCTGACTTGCCTGGAGCTGAGCTTGATCTGTGCCATGTGCCAAGGATGCCTAAAATGCTTTCAGATGGGGAAGCCTTCCCTGAAAAGGGAAAATAAGCCTGCATTAGATGACTAAAGAATGAAAGGGGGGGGGGGGAAGAGACAGAAAGTGAAGTTATTACAGAACAAAGTTTCAATATTAAAACAGAAAAACAGGTCTCCATTCCTCATACAAGGCACATTAAAGGAAATGGAGAACAGGTACGAGTATCTTCCTTTTCAACACTTGCTACTGTTTACTTGTGTCTTTATTTCCAATTTTTGCATCAAAACATCAGTTTTCAAATTTGTAGTATAAAGGTCTTCCAGGATTAGGCCCTACCCTACAAGTAACACCTGACAATTCACTAAAAGCTTCAACCTCATGTAATGATCCAGTGGAATAGTCATACACTATAATAGAACAATTCCGTATCTCATGAAACACATTTGTAAAGCCCTCTAAGCCTACCAGGTCAGCTGAAAGGTCCCTATAGAATTCTGAAGACTTCCATTTCTGCATGTTTATAACAGACTCTTGATGAACTTTATGCCAAGTTACCGCAGTAGCAATATGACCTAAGAAGCTGCTCTAAAAGCAATGCCACAACAGCAGGATGTAAAAACAGCTGCACAACCCCTACTAGCCGCCTGCGTATGTGCAGAGTTCTACTTACAACATCAGTCAAGAGGGTTTTTTTTATGACACAGTTCCATGCTGCATCTATACTGTGACTCAAGTAAATGAGTAGCTAAGAAAAAGGGCGGTGCTTTCAAGACAGTCTGGTCTACTTTGTTTTCTATTGTAGTTCAGAATATAGAGTAAAATTCCACCAAGAAGACTTGATATGGCATATAAAAGCACCCTCAAAGCACTTTCCTTGGCATGCCATCAGCTCTCATCAGACACAGGATATTGGTTCTGATGAACCTTTAGTATAAACCGGAACAGCTGTTCCTGTCTTTATCCCTGTCACACCACTAACAAAAAACACATAATGAAGCAAAAGACTGAAAAAAAATTGGTAAATGTGAAGGATTAGAATGTTGAGAACAGCAAGAACTTGACATGATTGACTCTTGAGAACTTTAAGATATAGCAATTTAAATAAATTCTGAAAAAAGTGACAAAAATATTTTTAAAAGCATATGTACATTAAAAAGTTCTATAAAAAGCCAAGATGGCATTACATTAGAAATGATTAGAACATAAAAAGTTATTTAAATGCACATTTCAGCTTTGGCTTTAAGACAACTGTTTCATGGCTCTGAAATGCAATCAGATCATATTATAAATAGTTAGATGTAGTTTTTAGGTGTGTTCCTTCTCTTAAAGGTATCCCTAAGTCAATTACTGTATTTCAAAACAAAACAAAAAAAAATTCCCCCCCCCGAATATATGGATTTGAATTCTATGAAAACTCAACTGAGTCTGTGTTGTTTCTCCCACTCAGACAACTGGAAGCACTGGTGCACTATTTGGCCATTATTTGAAATGTTCTTCACTTTATGAAGTCAGAATGACATTTGAGCAAAAGCTTTCCAGAAAACAGTTTCTGACAAAGTGAAAAAGTAGCTAACAAAAAAAGAAGTGTTAACTATTTTTACTTTTAATACTTTTCAGCCAGCCAGTTTACTACAGTCATCATTTTTTGACATCCTTTCTCCTCACAGTCACAGAAGCAATTAAAAACTTATCAGCCAACTCTCATAGAATCGTAAGAATGGTTTGGGTTGCAAGGAACCTTAAAGATCATCTAGTTCTAACCCCACCACCACATGCAGTAACACCAGGTTGCTCAGGTCCTGTCTTTTACAATAACCCAATCCCTGTGAAATTTGGAACAAACCAGTACAATTCCAGATGATGAATACCTTGAAAACCCTCTGGAAGGCACCAAGAATAAATATGAACTACCCTATACAATACCACAGAGTCACTGCACACATTTCCTGGAAAGTACTTGCCTTAATGCATAAGGCCAAAAGCATGATATTTAAGGGCCCCAATCTTGCAAAAAGCCCAAAGAGACTCTTTATACATGCTCAGATTGTCCAATAACCTCCATTTCCTCTTTCCCTGAACTTCATGGTTTCTCTTGTTAGGGCTTTTACAAATACACTTCCTCTCCCTGTGACTCAGTATCCCTACAGCCATTTTTCCCCCCTCAAAAATAACCCATTTTTCTCCAGTAAAACTGTGCTTACTGACCTCAGAGGGAAAACATTTGGATCCTCATAAAATTTTACATAACCTTACTCTTTGGTTTTAGCAGATTTTCTGTTCATTGAGGTTCCAAAGTAACTACAATCATGTAAAGCAATAGTATACTGTTGTGATTTTTTTGAGAATAAAGGACATGACTGCAGTCCTGCAATGCATAACTCACACAGGATGTTTTAAGCATTATGTTGCCCTGCTTATCTCTACCGTATCACCTAATTTTTGTTTGAAAATCAATGAATTTCCTTTTAATCAAATTCACAGAGTTTTAATTGACAACAGGGGGGGGGGAAAGTGTGTAGTAACACATAGTACTGTGAATTTAATTTTTAAAATGTTTCTCAGTTTACTAAAAATTACTCAAATCCATTCTATCATCATAGGAAATGCCTGATTATAAGTCTAAGTAGTTTCTGATATACACCAGAATGGAAACGTTTCTTTATGCTTGTCAATGAGTCTTTCAAGACCATTGAAAAAGCATTATCGAAATACATTCAACATTTGTTGATGTTTAAAGCTTATAAGACAAAATAAATGTTTACCATAAGGGTGGTAGGAAGAGGATACCTGTCCAGGATAAGCCACTAGACACTGAAGACACACATGCACTTCTCTTACATACGCTACTGAAATAACATCCACACAAAATCCATTTGCAGCCCTGCATTTATGGAGCTAAGTGCCACCCTCAGGTAGCTCTAAATGCCACGAACCGATCCGTCTGTGCTCAGGTTGCACAAAGCCGCTCCTGTGAGACCTAGACTGCAGGCACGGAGAGCAGTCGAGCAACACCAGCCCACAATCAACCTTACTTCCCTCAGCTGCCTGAGAACACTGTCTCGAGCCAGAGCCATCACCGCCCTCAAGTGCAAGGACACCTGCTCAGGGAACTATCACCCACTGTGCTCTGCAGGTGCCACCTGTGCTGGCCTGGCAGGACTGCGCCGGGAGCGGTAGTACACAGGGCTCCTCGCCCAAAGGTCTCATTGCAGTTCACCAAATTCCATAAACACCAAAGCGCCCTGTGATGTCAGGTTCAGCACCCACTTCTCACCCAGATGAGTTATGTGGAGACGAAATGCGGTGACCTACCTCCAGACACACGTAAGAGAACGGCTTAATCTGCCAAACTGCTGCTTTTATCAGCTCCCCAGCCGCGCCCATCCTCACCCGACCCTAGGACAGTCCCGCCGCACTCACCCGTCGGCCGGGCCACAGACGGGCGGCTGGCTCGGGAGCCCGCCGTGTGCTGCTGCTGCGCTGCCTGGGCAGCGGCTGCCGCGCTCGGCTGCCGGCTCGAGGCCGGAGCAGCCGCGAGTGGGTGCGCGCGGGGGCGGCGGCCGCCAGCAGCGTCCTAAGTGGCGACACCTGCGGAGCGCAGCGCGGCCGCGCGGCAATGGCCCTCGCCGGACCCCTCGCCCGCACCGCAGGGGAAGCCAGGCTGGCGCTGGACATGTGTCACAGAGTGCTGCCCCCTAGCTCTGCACCCACCTGAAGGAGGGTCCAGCGCCGAGTATCCTGCGCCCAGAGAAGGGAAAACCATAAAGCCCAAGCATTCCTCGGGTAAGGGCCTGGCGCACCAGTTAGTCAGATGAACTCAAGTAACGTTTGGGCGCCAGCAAATGCGTGATGCTGGGCCTGAAAGACAGTGACAGCGTGTGCACTTCGGAGGGCGGCCCTTCTGAGGAAAGGTCAGGAGAGAGAAGAACAGTATTTGATACAAACCAGAACTGACAACGTCTGAGCGGAGAAAGAGCTCCAGGAAGCAAAGAGCAGAGAGAGATCCTTTGGACACCAGTTGAGGCTGTGATGTGTGATGAATACCTGAATAGCTCGATTGGGCTCACTGATCAAAAAGAGATGCCAAAGGGACAGCACTAATGGCAGTTCTGTCTCGACAGAGTGTTCAGCATGACAAGGCTGATGCTCTGGGTGCCTGAAGGAACAGATCTTTCATTTGCTTCCAGAACCAGGTACAGACTGTGAGCTCTGCTTTGCATAAAGACCAGAATTAGCACAACTGATGACAGCTGCTAGTAATCTGAACAATTAAAGGGCATAGTTTTCACTATATATTAACAATTTTAAGCATAAGATTCTGGTGACTTTTTAAGTACACCACTGCTGAACGAAAACAATTATTTTTTGCATGAGTCCGATCAGAACTGAAAGGTTTAAATTAAGTTGCCATCAAATAAAATCTTACTAAAATTTAGCTTTCTATTTGCCACTCGATTACTAGTCAGCAAGATAAAAAAACAAAATGGAAAAAGTACACAAGAAAAGAGCAGGAAATTGAACAACAGAGGGAGACAGGGACACACAGAATCGGTGCATTTTCCAAAGAGCAGTATGCAAACATGGAAATGTTTTTTTCTCTGGCTACAAAGACCTTACTCTATATATGACTGTTTTTGTCTTTAAGCAAAGTAACCACTTCAAATTTTACCTCAGCTAGTTCCCATACAGCTTCAAAGTACCCTGAACCTATGTCCTCGTTTGTATCTTTGATACTTTCACATGTGCATTTCCCAGGTTCTAAACATGCTACACACCATGCGTTGGCTGCTGCTGAGCCTTAGGCATAGGAGCCATAAAGGACAGGGGTGTGCTGTCTGTACAAATGCAAAGGAATGTTGCCATTGCATCACTTACACCTTCCTAGGAAAGGATTGTTATCCTAGGTAGCAAAATTAAAAAACAAAACGAAACCCCAACAACTGAACAACCCTTCTTGGAAAAGGCAGAAATGAGAACCCTGTGTGAACTTCCACCTCTCAGTCTGTCTGCACAGGTGACAGATGCTGCCCTCTCCCACACCAACACTCACTGAGCAAAAAGGAGGTTACATCTATTTCATTTATTAAGTGGATAATGACTCCATACGCTGTCCTGCAGCCAAACAACAAGTTAAAATTATAGTGTGCAGGCCAAATAACTTCCTGGGAATCTAGACACATAACTATGCATAATTCCCTTCTTAATGGTTATAAACAGACCAGAGCAATATATAAAAATAACATTCTACACAGAACCATGATTATAATCAACTATGTATGACATTTCTGTGCCATTTGGGTTAACTTTCAACAGCATTGTAACATAGCTTTTCATTTTTCAGGTAATACCTTGCTCCAGTAATTTTATTTCAAAGTAGAAAACAACACCTAAGGTCACGGTTACCAATACAGTTATAGAAGTCAGCCCAATGACAAAAAAAAAAAAAAATCCAATAGGAACTCCCAAAAAAAACCACAGGGCAAATACTGGCAACTTATTTTTTGCATGATGACTGGAAAATAGAATGTAAGCAGTAATATTTTTGTTGTTCAGACAAGTTACATTCAACTCCTGGGAGTCAGTGTGTTAGTGCATGCAAAATCCATGACTGAAATAGAGCTTTGGAGATCAAATCACATCTCAGCTTGTGATTCAGTGCTGGAGCTTGGGAAAGACAATTATCTTTGATGTGGTCAATTTTTTCTGTTTATATAATGGTGGTAATGATACCTCATAGGACTCATTTAAGGGTTTAATAACTAATGTGTACACAAAATTTTCAAGTTGCTAATTATGATTATTTAACTAAGTGTTAATCTAATACATATGTAAGAAAACAGTATTAATGTATTCCCAAAGACAATTAGGATGATAATTATTATTAATGCTACATACACAAGTGCAATTGTTCCTCCCGAGCCAAGGCATGATGCTTGTATGACATCAGAGGTACCTGACAGCAGAGGCATAGCACAGTGCTTTGAAAGTCATCATGCATGGAAACTATGCTTGAAGAGAAAATGCACAAAAGGAAAACATAGTAGCAAGAGCCCTCTAAAGTACCATAAAAAGCCCCATTTTGAGTCAGCCTGAATCGTTCTGACCAAGCACTGTTGAGTTACTAACTCTGCTGTGGGGAAGCAGCAGAGCTGGTGAGGACAAGAAAGGAGTCCCATCATGGGCAGCCATGAAATGGCTGCAGTACCCCCGAGACTGAGGAAGAAGTGAGGAAGTAGCAGGAGTCATGGTGAGAAGGAGAGGGCACTGAGAGAGATCTGGGAAAGGAAATGCTATTTCCAGTTCTCAGGTAATGTTTCACCCAGAAAAGATTGGGAACCACTGCACTTGGTACAGTCACTGAAATAGAGCAAAGCTCTATTCTAGCAAACATGAATACATTAGGGAAGCGAATAATTGAGAAGACTTTGGAAGGCTCCAGGAAAAGAAGAATCCTGTAAACAAGACTGAGCAACAAGTCTTTGAAAGAATCCTTTTGTTCCTAGCACAATGGTTCCAAAATCTGCTTCTTCAGAACAGTATTCATTTAAGGGGAAAAAAAAAAAAAA
>VWZE01009149.1:795314-807938 GCA_013396675.1 Eubucco bourcierii | reverse complement strand
GAAAAAAAAAAAAAGATAAAAGCAAGCCAAGAATCCATTATCCATTTTAAGGAAAAACAACCCCAACACTTTAAAGTAACTCCTTACTTTTCACAGTTTTTTATACCTATGCCTGGAGGTATGTTGCCCATACTTGTAAGTGCCGGAGGTTTTACTGGGTTACGTGTTTGTTGCCCAGACTGAAGCAGCATTTTATAACGGGGCCAGCACCATTTTGTAGTCAGCAAAAAAATTTGCATTGTTTGGCCTTCCAGTGGCTAAAGGACAGCACATCCTGTATGGTCTGTCATGGTGCTTATGGGCAGCCAACCAGAATAAATAATAAAATATACTTCTTAAGTGCAGCTCACTGCTTCAGAACACATGTAATTCCAGCTGTAGGTAGCAGTGAGTGCTCAGCTGCAGTTAGCAGTGATATGTTCTCAGTTTCAAGTTGGCAAAAACCCACACCATCCATTTCCCTGAGGAGTCTTCAGAAAAGCTAGCTATCTGCCTCTGGCCAGCAGTACCTTCTGCAAAGGTGGGAGTAATGTGAAGAGGAAGCTACAGACAGGAAGCTTACAAGGTAAAAGAAAGATAGGATGGCAGCAGCAGCAGCCCAGTGTAGGAGCATGGGTAAGGTGGAGGTTTCAGTGGCCTTCACTCTTACAGGGACTGACTGGCAATGGTTGTATCATAGGATATTAGGATCAACTTTCCACTGATTAGTTTATGGCTGTGTCAGATCAAAATGAAACTTTAACATATTAAGGATTTCTCTAACAAACAAAAAATATACTCCAATTAGCATATCAAACAAAAGCAAGTAACAGAAAAAAAACCTGTTAATACCTACACTTCCTGCTCCTAAAGTGGACTTTCAGTATAGCCCTGAGGCTGTAGCAATTATTGTCACCTTTGCTGAAGATTATTGCCAATCTACCTTTGCCCAGAAAATGTACAGCTCATGCTTCAGCTTGTCATTCTACTGCACCTAAGAATATCAGCTCTTCAAAATCATCATACATTCAAAGTATTTTGTGACTCTTAAAGAATAGACACAATAGCAATAAAACAGAGGAAAAAGAAAGTCTAGTTTCTGTAATGACAACCAATGGCTTCAGAAATCAAACATTAACACTGTACATTTTTGCTTTCCCTCCCTGAGAAAATTTGCTTCTCTGTCAGTCCTCCATTGAAATATGCAGTCAGCAAGGTACACACAAAATTGTGTGCACCTGAAATTCCACAAGTTACAGAACAAGCACCAAAGTTGTCCCTGCTGCCAGGTTACTGACACAAGCCAAGTGTTGCCTGTTCTGTAAGCTTGGTAGGTACATGAGTGCACATGCATGGACCCTCACACAGCCTACTCCAAACCCAGCCCTCTGCCTGCATCATGCCAGCAGACTGTGGGCAAGAGAAGGAAGGTGGGAAAGGAAGACTACTGGGAATGAGTGCAGGGGAACGGCAAGAGCTGCTGTCTGTTTTGGGTTTGTTTATTATGTGCTGAAATCCTAAATGCTAAAGGCTTTGCTAAAGTGAAGAGGGCTCTAGCGATGTGCACTGTTTTACAATGTGATTTGAAAAGTTTTCACTTTTCATTGTCTCAAACTAGAACCCTTGTTGTTCAGTCTAGAGAAGAGAAGGCTGAGGAGAGACCTCTTTGTTCACTAGAACAACCTGAAGGGAGGTTGGGAGAGGAGGGGGCCAACCTCTACTCCTTGACGACAAGTGACAAGACTAGAGAAAATGGTTACAAGCTGCACCAGGGGAGGTTTAGGCTGGATACTAGGAAATATTTCTTCACTGAAAGTGTTATCAAACATTGGCTGGCCCAGGGCAGTGGTGGAGTCATCATCCCTGGAGGTGTTCAAGCAGTGTGGATTTGGCACTTTGGGATATGCTTTAGTGTTGATCCTTCAGTACTGAGTTGAAGGTTGGACTGGATGATCTTGGACATCTCTTCCAACAAGATATTTTCTGTAATTCTGTTATTTATCTCACTGTAACAAAGCCTTTACTAGGGTAAATTGTTGTTAAACTCTACTGAAACCCCTAAACCAGTTTCTGCACCTCTTATGCACATATTTCCTGAAAAAACAAAACAAAAAACCTGGCTGCAGTCAACAGTAAGAAATACAACTTCCTGTAAAGCAAACTACAATTAAACATATTCACAGTATACAACATATTAAAATTAGATGACAAATCTAAGATAAAAGTGACATTTAAGTGAATGATTTTCATAGTCTGTGTCCCCATATGTTCTCAATGTTCAAATGCTGTCTCTCTGATAATATCACACTGACATCAAAGCCCACAGAGATTCCTTCCAGGCCACTTAAAAGTTTTCTATTAATAACTAATGAAATACAGGGATTTATTGCAATATGTTTATACAGTGCTCTTCCTACTTTGAAACTAAATCCAAAACTGCACCATGAATGAGCAGTATAAGATGCTGCCTGAAGGGCTCCAATGGTGTGGGTGATATATTTCTTGTCTCCCCAGAGGTGAAGTATGTCACATCCTCTGTATTTCCAATCTCACCCGTTTGCAAAGCTACTGACTATTCCCAGAGCAAAATATCTCATATTCACACATGCTTTTTATGTGCTATGGGACTAACAAAAGCAAAGCAAACCATACCCCCATTTTTCAAGCATACATAAATCAAAACCTTAAAGTAGAAGAAATGTATACAAATAAATTCTTCTGAAAGAAATAATTTAAGCAGCTCTAACATTGGACTTCTAGAATGCCCATCTATCAGAAAACACAGTGAGGCAAGCAGTCAATTCAGGTTTCACTGACTTGGAGGCAGCAGGCCCATTGACTTTAATGAGGCCAGGATTTCAGTGTGAATTTAATCTGGGAAAATCACAGTAATATTCTTACAGGACAGGGTAGGGCAGTCTGCTGTGTGATTGAAAAGGGTGCAGAACAGTGTACTGAGTATGTCACCAAGACACACAAGCTATATTTTGATGGAATGAGAGTCCAGCACAATGTAGTGTTATATGTTGCACTGAAGTCTTTTTTGCTGTAGTCATGATTAGGATCTATTATTACAGGTTTTTATTAAAATTATACATAATTGTAATTGATAATATGTTATTATATCCTCCTTTATGTGAGAAGTAATGAATGTCCTCAATTAAGCAAGGAAACAAACTTCTTAGTGAATGCGGACTTGAGGAGACTGTGATTTATCGCAGAGAAGTATTTTTCATCCTAGGGACTGTTTCAGGCCAAAAAAGGCAGGGTGGCATTTTCTATGGGTGTTTGTTGGGTTTGGGGTTTGTTTTTTTTTAAATTCTTATTTATTTATTCTTATTAACCAAAATTAACATTAGAATCATAGAACAGCTTAGGTTGGAAGGGACCTTAGAGATCATCTACTGCAACCTCCCCGCCATAGGCAGGGATGCCTCTCATCTAGACTCAGCTGCTCAAGACCACATGCAAGCCTGCCTTAAACACCCCACTCCCCCCAGGGAGGAGGTATCCACAGCTTCCTTGGGCAACCTATTCCAATCTCACCACCCTTGTACAGAAGAGCTTCTTTTCTTTCTAAGATCCAGTCTAAACTTACTCTGCCTCAACCTAAAACCATTCCCCCTTGTCGTATTTCTAGACAACTTTATGAAAAGTCCTTCTTCAGCCTTTCTACAGGATCCCTTCAAGTATTGGAAGGCAGCTCTAAGGGCTCCCTGGAATTTTCTCTTCTCTAGGCTTAACAATCTCATCTCTCACAATCTATCCTCATAGCAAAGGTGTTCCAGCACTTGGGCTATCTTTGTGGCTTTTTTGTTTGAAACACAGCTTAGAAACAAATCCAATAGGTTAAAAATTCTTGAGTCCTACTTCATTTATGTAAATTTTCAGAAGTAGTCATTTAGGTATGCAGATTTTCCAGTAGTTCACAGGTAGTCCAGATCAGGGGAAGCTGCAGTATAGGTGCAACTCACTCAGCCATATGCTGCTTTCCTTAAGTAACCCATTATACAAAAAAATAAATATCTTGTGACAGATTGTTTTGACAGCTAAAAAAGATTTAAATTTTTTGAATGCATTTGACTGAAAGGCGAAAATGTTAGATAGATGTTAATTTAGCAGATGTCTAGCTTTGCATCATCAGCCTGAAACAGGCAATTTCTAGCAAGTCTCCTTGCTGTATCACAACATGAAATCCTATGAATTCCATACGGATATGCCTTTCACAAACTTCAAATGAGCCATTCTCATTCAAAGGGAAGTAAAACTGTTGCGAGAATATGGTACCACCTGGTTGTACTTCTGATCAAGCAAGTAAACACATCCAGGGATAATAAAACTGATACACTATCATTTACATGACAGTCTGGAATAAAAGAACATTATTTGAGACTATATGTTTAAAGCATTAATTTGCATGAGAGAAAGAAATTAGATGGTCTCCTAAACCCCATACATACAGATGCATGTAAATCTAATTATCATATGGATAGAGACGTGGATCTAGGCTTTATTTATTTATTTATTCGCTGCAGAAATGTTTAATTCTAGTTTTGTATTGGTTGTAGAAGAAACTGAACTCTTGCTTTACTACAGCTGCTGTTGCTAGTGCAGTTACCTACAGTTTTGGGGAGCTTTGGGATTCAATCATTACCATAAAACCCATTTTGATGGTTTTGTGACTTCGAAGGGTTATACTGTATAAAAGAAATTTGAAACAGTGAGAGGTTTTCCTAAAACCAGTACACCACAGTTGGCTATAACTGTTTTCAGTCTCACCAGTGGCACACCCTGTTCTGTGCATTTTTATATTGGATTTGCATATACTATTGTTGTTCCCATTTTAGAGAAACAAAAATATTTAATTATGTGGGAGAAGAGGGACTATTTACTACTGATTTAGAAAAGATCCTAGCTTTCAACCCACAAGCTTGAAAATCTGTTCCTGAAATGTGTGTGTTCAGTAATGCTACCTGATCTCTGAATAATGAAGATCAATGATACTTACCTACTTAACAGGAGTATTATGAGACAATTCTAAGTCATGAAAGACTCTCTGATTTATTTGTTTATATAAATTGCATTTACCTGTTCTAAGTTGTGGTCTGCGTATTGTGGCAAGCCAATGTCTTTCTGAAATTGAACCCAGACTTAAAATCTGCAGTTCTGAAAAGGGAAAACCTGCTTCCTCAGGACTAACATTCAGCTGGTCCAGATTCCTTATACAGTTTTTCACCTTTTACTAAGTAAACACTTGTTATTTCATAACTCTGATTATGTTTTAACTCTTAAAGAATTGTTTGGGTTGGATCTTTTTGGCTTTTCATTATGTATGCCTCATTTTTTTATTAAGAGATTATATGGCAACACATCTACAAGCTGAATAACATTAATGATAAAGAATTCTGGGAGACAAAATAATCTAAGAATCTTTTGAATGTAAATTGAGTAGAAAAATTCTAAGTACTCTCTGATTATTCAAAACCTTCTCGAGAATCAAAACTGAAAAGTCAAGTTAAAGAAATGAAGTTTGTTTCCCTAGCGAAGCCACACTCCAAAGTGACTTAAAAAGTAGGAAATACAGTAAATAAGGAATCCAAAATAATGCTTTTGCTTACATGTCTTAAATATGTTAAGTCACTACATCAAGCCCAAAATATCCTTTGTATTTTTTTTTTTTTTAGTGTATCTTTATATCTTTACAATATGAAGGAGAAAAGAAATGTGGAGATGAAGTTTTTACAAGTAGTAAATCATCATGGGGTACTGAGAATCTGTTTATGATTCACACTTACGACCTGGACCTTACCTTGCTAATGAGGCTGGGTGGAAATACCATCAAATGTTTGAGACAGATGCCAAAATACCTGCAAAACCTACTATAAGTTGATGCTTACAAACTTCATTCCATCTGCTTAACTTAAGGGAAATCTTCTTACAAATAGAGAAAACCATTACTAATGAAGGTATTCTTTAGTATTATTCTTGGTTTGATGGGTATAATTATTCATTAATACCAACTTTTTATTTTGCTTACCATTCCAATACATGAAATCAATACAGAACAATAAATCTTTGTATAAATCTGATCTTGATCACAAAAAGAAATTTGGTTTAAATTACAACAACCCTCCTTGCTCTTGGACTGACACAAACTAAATGCTGGCATACAGAAATGGATCAATTGAAGGCATTTCTAGAGATCCTTTGAAGAGAAGATAACAGCAGTGTCTCGGTATCCCTATTACCCATGGGGGGTTGCTTTTGCATTTTCATTGACATGTCAATTACTTGGAAGGGGAGTAGGAATAAAGCCTAAGGGTGTTGAGTTATAAATTAGGACACTCAAGTTGACAGAGAGATTAGCTCAGTCTTTGAGGAAGGAAGAAAGACAAAGTTCTATAGACTACCTTCTATCAACTGATTCTTTCACCACTGAGTGTTTTAAGACATTCTCCAAAAGTATGACAAACTCCTTGTCCTGACAAACATGCTCTGCTCTGACAAATATTAGGGATCTGAGAGAAATAAAAGACTCCATCCATGTTTAAACAAACAAAACACACACACACACGAAAAGTATTACTGAACACAAGAAAACTGAAAAGCCTCCCGTGGTGAATTTTTCCATACATCTACCAAATTTAAGCTAAACACACTTACTTTAAACCCCAAAAGTTCAAAATGCTAAAAGGCATTCTGTATTCTATTGTGCAGCAATTCCTGACCAATTACAGCCTTAAGAACAAGGTAAAACCTGCAAAGCAAGATTGTTTACCTAAACTCCACTTGTATATTTTAGTGATGTTTAGAAACTCTGATTTCTAGTACAGATAATACGGTAGTGAGGCCAAGTGACTAGAGAAACAAACTGGAGTTTAGAAAAGCAAGTTGTATTCTGAAATTTGCTTCAGGTCATTTGCCTCCTTCTTCCTCAATGTTCTCATCTGTAAATGGAGATAATGACACTAACCTTTTCTATAGAAACACTTTGCAACCGACTGATTACAAGCTGCATGCAATAGCTAAGTATCATTATTGTGAACAGTAGCTGAAATTAGAAAAGTCACAATATATGGAAAACTGCCATTATGCAAACTGTTTGTGCAGCATTTTGATGATGAAAAAGATGTGCTGATATGCCCCCCTAAGTTCTAAAGAACGTCAGCAGACCATACCACTGTAAATCAGTCCATTTCCAGTAATGCTGTTAAGCCATGCATGCAACCTACCCTGAAACACATTCATTTTTCCATTTTCACAGATTGAATGCAGAGAAATACCATCTCCTAAAGAGGCTTCATTTTCCACAAGTCTCTTTCTACATGTTCATTTCTGCAACCCCCCCCAACCCCCACCCCCCCCACAAACACACACATTTGTATTAAGTCTTCACAGAGTTTTTATAATCTAAGTTCTATTTTTCATACTTTTATTTTCATCCATGTGTTTAATCATTTCAGCTGTACTCAGAGACCCACAATTTAGGAATATGCACTGGGTTTAGAAAGAGGCTTGGTCTGAAAGCAACATAAAATAAACCCTTGAAATGAAGAGTTCACTGGGATAGGCTATGGAAAACGAACACTTTCCTCAACAGTCTAATGGATACAATACTCAAGAAGTGGACACTTGCTCAAACAGTTGATATTCAGTTCTCCTGCACTATTGCAGGAGGGTCTGACCTATTGAAGGGTTTATCAATAAACCTAGGATACAGGTGCAGACCCTCTGCAGATCTGGCTGCCTGAATAGGAAAAAAACATCAAACATTAAGCACACGTAAGGCTATTTATTTATATATGTTTTCGATTCAGCTCCTTCAACTAAACAGACTACTCAATTTATCTAATATTTAGAAGCCAGATTCTGGACAGTATGACAAGTTGATATTGTGCAAATATTGCCTCATTTGGAGGAAACATTCTGCTGAGGACAGTTGAAACTTGAGTGCAAACCATTTCCACTGAAATAGAAATCAATTTAGTGGCGATGGCAGATGAATTGCCTTTTTATCTATCCATCTAAAAGCTACATTTTGAACCCACATTATCTTTAAAATTAAACTGATGGTAAATAGTTATTGAAAAATATTTATGAATATGAATTAGAAGGCACCTCGATTCAATAGACAGACATTTCCTTTTCAGAAAGTTGAACAAAAAGGGTTGCATTATCAAATTCAATAGCCACAAAACAAACCAATTCTTCAGCCCTCCGCACTTAGTAAGATTTGGTTGCATATTTAAACAGCATACAAGTATTTTACTGCTAACGTTATTCTCTTACGTTTCCTACAGCATGGTTATTTTCAAAAACAGGCACCTTCATATATTATTTTAGAGTGAACTCGGAAGTGTTGCCAAATCCAGGAATGACAAATAGCTGGTTTTATTTCCTCCTTCACATTTGTAAGTTTGATGCTGAAAGAAGCACAATGCTACACACTGAGCGCTATCTGTGTTTCTAGTTAAAATGCATTTATCTGCTGTGTGACAAAATTACTGGTAAGGTAGATTTTGTTTATATAGAACTCATGTCTCTCATAAAAGAAAAATGTGAAATAAAATCCACATAAGTTAATTATTAACTATCATAACAAGAAACTTATCAATGTGACATAGTTGAACTATAAAACTTCAAAATGGTAGAATCTCTAAGTATTGTGATCATTCCATCCTGCGTATTCATGTGATTTAGGGTATCTACAGTTATCTGTTTTGTAAACAGGAACATTACAGAGAGTTTTTCTACCTGTAAAGGAAAAACAAATCAAATTTATGTTATATTCTGTTCTGTCTCATGCATTTACCAGCATCTGCGGAAGTTTCAAGCTTATTTTAAGTTTTCTGGAGTTTGCCTTGCTGTTTATCAATACAGCCATTTTCCCACCCCCAATCACTGAAGCTTAATTCTGCTTTTTATTTTAATTCACAAGGTTCAGAGAAAACTAAAAGTTAAAGTTACTGTACCTTAACAAATGCACCTAAAGTGGCACTACTTTTGCATGCATGAAAGCTCAAAGCCCTCAACAACTCCCATGAGCGATTACTCTTCTAACACTAATTAGATATTTGCTAATTAGTGTCTGATGTGTGAAATGAAAAACATTTTGAAGCCGAAATGGATAGGGTCTAGAAAGATAGCAGCGCTATCCCAATTCCCTTTTTTCTGTTATCGTATTTCATAAATATTAATAAGATCACATGATACTAGCCCTTCTCTAAACTTATCGTTCTGAAAGAAGTCTATTGTTTGGTATAATAGGGCTGTGTCAATATTTTGCATTTAGTGTAAAGCACTCAATGGAGGGAAGTGTTTTCTCTCAATGTTAGATGTCACATTTCATGCATCATTTTTATGCTGCATTAACTGATCCCTCTTTTTTAAGGGTTTATCTCTGTTGCACTGAAACTAAGAATGCAAACAGTATTGTATAATCCTTTACATTTCTGAATAATCTTGCTAAATATATCTCATTTCAAATGTATCTGGAACAAATATAAATGATGAAATTATTTTTTTCTTAAGCAGATACTGAGAACATCAAATTAGTGTCTCTGCTCAATGCTTCCAGAAAGGGTTTTAGAATGTTAGAATAGTTAAAATGCAATTGTGTCTTCATACTATAGATGTTTGAAAAATATCCATCTTTGATCACACACAGAAAATTGTTCCAAACTACTAGGGTGAGTTACTAGCATCATTTAATGATACAAAACTATTTCTCCATCAGAATATTAATAATTATAACCAAGAATGAGTTTCAGAGGAAAAAAAAAATCATTAACACCATATGAATAACTTCAGATGAGGAAGTTAATTCTAAAAGAGGAGTACTGAAGTGCTGCTTTAACTCCTCACCTGTAAATACTGGCCATATCACAAATGATATCTAATCACCCAAATTTTAAATGGTAGCTAAGTATGAATTGACAAAGGTGACATTGAAACATAATAATCACTAGATTATCACTTTCCTCAGGCTGACATTTTGTGATTATAATAATACCAATCAAGATGATTAAAATGATAATAAAAGACAAGTTCTAAGAAGCAGAATAAAACAGACAGGCAAGATAATATATGGCAAGGGAAGCTACAGTTTTGCATTACTTTTCCAATGACATTTCTTCTTCTGCTGGAAGTTAGGCAGTTCATTAGTTCCAAAGGAGTTTCTGAAATAAATATTGCCTCTTCTACCAGTGCAAAATGCTTTTCATTTTTCATGTATTCTACAGTCTTCAATATGTATTTATCCCGAGAAAGTAATTTATACCTCACATTATTTTGATACTTTTATCTAACTTTCATAATTGAAGTATCACAACATTCTTCACACTGATATTCAGGGCAAATCCTGATTTCACTTAAATTTGTTTACTTAATAAATGTATTAACGTCAACTACAATAGCTATGCTTTCCACCCTTAAACACAGTTCCTTCCTTACCAGACATTATGAGTTGTCTTCTAGAACCTACTGAAATAATATATCATTTTCAGCCCCAAAGATCACTTCTGCAACAGACAAGGAAAGAGATACAAAGGAATCAGTACAGTTCTGCTTACACCCACATACACTGAGGTGGACAGGAGTCAAAGACAGATGACTATTTTTTCTGTGATTACATAGGTAAGCAAGAACCAATTGAGACATGTATATGACATGATAGAACACATCTTAATGGCTTCCTTTGTTGGTGTGTTTTTTTGTTGGGTGGGGCTTTTTTTGTTTTTCATTTTGGTATATCAAACTCAAGAGTTTCTGGGTTCCAATTACATACTGCCTTACACAATCATAGAAATAAAACTTTCCTCAACCCTGCCTTAGGAATCTCCTTCCAGGCCCATGACAGAAGTCACTAAAGGCAGCTCCACTGAGAAGAGCATTGAGTTCCTCCTTTGCCAATAAACACAATGTACATTAATTACTTCTAGACTGGAGATTTGTGTGGCTGAGGAAGACCTGATATTTATTGGCTATAAAAGCCACTCAAAGGTTTAACAAGTTGCAATGTTCCGGGAGCTACAAATTGATACCAAGCACACCTATAATCTGTTCTTTTACTGCTCTGGACACAATGAGGATATCTTTCCAAGAAAATGCAGAAACTAACTCGTGTTGAGGCATATCACTACCAAGACTGAAAAGAATCCCTGAGCATTCTGAAGTATTCTAAAATAATAGGAAAAAAGTCTGTGCTAGCACATTTTTGATGAAAGTTTTACCAGTATTTGTAGAGCTCAAGTAGGTTACACAGCTGCCTCAATGAGCACTGAAGTCAAGAAAGTATGAATCCAGGGGTAAGCAGGAATTACTCTTTCTGGGAGCGTCCTAAAACAATTGATCATATATATACACTCACTGCTAAAACTCACAGCAGCATCAAAGAACATCTACAGCACTTATGTGAAGAATACTAGTTATCTGCAACCACCTGTGAAAGATATGTCATGACTATATTAAAAATATTTAGTATTCAGTATCTAATTATTTTCATTTCAGTTGCTTTCTTGACACTCCTGCAGCACAAATGTATGGGATTGCAGTGCAGGGCTAATTATATTCATAGCTTTTTAAAAAAAATTCACTAATTAAAATGAATCTTTGATAGGGTTTATTTTGCTTTTTTCTAAACATTACCTAGTTTAGGAAGAGGCTTGTCTAGTAACACAGCAGCTCAACACTTTCTGTGCTATGTCTGCCATTTCTTTGTGAAATACAGAATTAACTGAATTTTCAGAAAGGCAAATTTTTTTATGCTTCACTTGTCTATGAGGGATTTTTTTTTTTTTTCTTAAAGAACACAGAGGAAGTCACAGCAGGAAAAAAAATCCACCCTTTATTTCACATAAAAGCAAATTTTGAAAAATGTTTCTGTTATGACCAACCATTTATTCATTTAATTGTCTAGAGAAAGAGTAATAGCTTAAGTTTCAAGATAATGAAACTTACTTTCTATGAAAATGAAACAGTATTATATCATGTAATAAATGATTGTTTCTGCATTTTCTCTCTCAGTAACAAAATTTTACATTCATTGGCAAAGTTTAATTATTGAACTTTTTATCTAAATAAAAAATGGAGAAGAAGAATTTGTCACAAGACTGATTTTATACAGTTGTCAAAGTGTTTATACAGGAACACATTCTTAGTAGGTATTAAAAGCATTTAATTGCCTTGAATTCATGTAGCTGCAGATCTTTCTACACCTTGGTGGAAAGCCTGAAAAACTGCATTTGCATGCTCTCCTAATGTTTCCTGGCACATGGAACCTGCTATTTTTTATCAAATGAATTTAGATCTTTCATGCAATTCCATTGTACTTTGGAACCATTCAAGTTTCTGCATTCTCTTTTTCTCCCCCCTGTATATTTCCAAGTGCATGAGCTTTTATTTCAAGAATTAAAGTCTTGCATGACTGAAACTTACTGAGCTGAATATTCTGCTTTAATGTTCCTCCTAATGGATGAAATGGGGAATGCCTGATAGAACAAACAACAACAAATTGGATAAGGAATTGGCTGGATGGTCGAACCCAGAGAGTGGCGATCAACGGCACAATGTCCACCTGGAGACCAGTGACAAGTGGTGTCCCTCAGGGGTCAGTGCTGGGACCAGTGCTGTTTAACATCTTTGTCA
>VWZE01009149.1:709089-794999 GCA_013396675.1 Eubucco bourcierii | reverse complement strand
AAATTCCCCCAACCCTTGGTGAAACCCAAAAAGACTCCACAAATGACAGATAAGAACTGGTTGATAAGCTGTATGATACGATCATCACCCAAGCCCAGAGCAAATATCCATATGCTCTCTTCCACTGGTCCTAAAAGTGGTAGCAAAAAGGTTCAGGAAATTAAAGAAATTTCTGTGTCCCCATTATGACCACAACTGTTTCTAAGACTGATTTCAACTAGTTTAACTCCATGGATCGGTGAAATTTCTGACATGTTGTAGATGTTTCATGGAACGTCAACAGCAGGAACTGTTCTGGGGAAAGAGAAACTAAATAAAAATCTCATGCACTCATATCATATTATATACATGAGTGTATAGAGCATAAAAATGATTAAATATTCCAATGTAATTCCTTAAAAGCAGATATTGCTGTAAAGAGTTCAGAAGATTTCTTAAATAGAGTCTTTAAGTACATGTAAGAGTCACCATTTTCATATTTATTTTCACTTTTTCTGGTCTTTGGTTATCCTTTTACAAACAATCGTTTATGCTAGAGAGAGACCAAACTCCTGGGGAAGAGAAAGGGGTAGCAGTGTACATGGGTCCCGTACAACCCACTGTATAGATGTGCTGCCAGGGTGCCCAGGCAAAAGTACAATTCAGTACTTAACTAGGATATGTGACAGCAAAGGAGATGGAGAACTCAGCTGCACACTCCTGCTTGCGCATTTACTTGGCCCAGGAAACTGGGACATGTGACTAAACCGGCAGGCAGGTGCTGAACAACTAAAGTTACTGTTTTGTTACCCTGTGGAACTTGCTGCCACACTATCACTAGGGTAAAACATCTGAACACTGACATACACCTGGCACGGAAACACCCAACAGTACCAATCATAATCATAATACAAAGAACAAAATTGGTAAACTGCATAAAATCCTCATGCTACCACCAATCCCTTGCTAAGGATTAGATTTTTCCACTTAATAATGAATATAGTTCTCATGTATATACAGGAATAGGTTAACCATTCCTATGATATCATTGCTTTCCTGTAGCAAAAACAGAAGCTTGACTGGCTGCACCAAACTCCTGACCCAGCAGTAAAATTCCCATGGTAATAAATTGTAGGACAAAGACCTGAACCAGCTGTGTGGGCGTGGCTATAGGCACTAGCCACAAATGGTGCAAAGCAGTTGTGTCAGCACTAGGGTTATAAAATACAACCATATTGGCATAATACTTCATGTAACATGACTGATTTTCATTTTGTAACTTCAACATGACAGATTTAAAAAGACCCATGCAGATGATCAATAGCAATTCTTGATGGCATTTTTGCTACTTCAGACTTGTTTTTTTTCTTTGCTGTTTTTGTATTCACTACACCCAAAGGAGTAACATCAGTCTCCTTTCACAAGTTATCTGAGTTTAAGAAAATATATACATTCACTTTCCATCTCTATAAAAATCTGTGAGAAATATTCTTATCACATTGTTGTTATTCATATAATCATCATTGCTATCATCAGTATAAATAAATGCTTGTAGGGAAAACAGCAGCCATGGACAATCCTATCAGAGACAGCAGAGCTCTTGCTGACTTGTTTAATAGTGTCATGGTGGATGCCATTAGAAGAGATGTTGCCAGTGCCTATCAATGCACCAGGCTTTATACTACCCAACAGCACAGGGTCTGCCCGTGCCAGCCTTGACAAAGGTTTGCTTTGAGCTAGAACAATAGGAATTTTTAATAAGCAAGTAGCTATTGCCTGATTTGTTTTACTACTCCTTCGCTTTGTCAGCTTGTGTGGGATAACCATAATTTTAAAGTAACTGTAATGACAGGTGGTTAGCCCAGGCAGCACTTAGTATTTCTGACCCTATTGTGCTGACAGAGTACGTTGAGCACATGCATGACTGCAAAGAGAAGGGTACAGATGATATGGGGAACCACTCCAGGGGCCACTTAAAGTAAAACAGACCTGGGATGTGGATAAAGTTGCTTTTAAGAGCAACAAAGAGAACAGTTAATAAGTCTACACAAGACAAGAAACACTGTACATACAGTAAATTCAGAAGTTACACAAAGCTGTAGAGCAGCAAAGGAGCAAAATACAAAAGCATGTCAGAAGCTCAAGTATTCCCTAGAGTGAGGGGTACAGAAAACACTGACACCAACATCATGCTTTTCGTAGCAGAAGAGAAAGGTGAACGCCCCACCTGCAGTGCCATACCCTCCTGCCACAAGAGTGACTTACCAAAAGCTCCCTCTCACAGATCTGGGACCCAGGGCCAATGGAATGTAGCAAAATGTGGAAAGGAAGGAGTAGATCCTAAGCAGCATGAGCAACATTTTTAATTCTATTATTACTGAGACCTGTATTATTTAATGGTTTTTTTTAAATTGAGATTTTTCCTGTAACAGCTTTCTCCCTTCTCCATTTCCTTCTTTTTCTATAATAGCTATGTCTGGTCTACCAGTAATTTTTGGATAGCCTACTAAGATTTCAATTACATTAACAATAAATTCTTGATTTTACATATGGCCATGCTTCTTTTTTTGCCTGTAACAAAGATTTGGGTGATAAAAATAAGGAGCTAGCATGCAGGTAAGGCTAAGACCACAGTTCTCCAATGGAACTGTGAGCGTCAACAAAATCAGAAGGTCCAAATCATCTTATGTATCCCTAAGAGAAGGCAACAAAAGCAGAGTGCATTCTTTTACTTATTCATGTTCAAAATCCATATAGATTTTGTTTTGAAAAGCTAACAGTGTGATTAAAGAACAGAAGGAAAACATATGTCTAAAAAAGCCCTGTTAAAAAATACTTTAGAAAAATGTTTCATCGCATAAACCTCCCCAACTTCAAGAGCTATTTAGCTAGATATCTGCGCAGAACCAACAGGAAAAAATGACTGAGTCACTCCAAATGAGTACAAATTGGCAGGTCTGCAGAGCTCAGCACTGGCTCTGCTGCCAAGTGTCATGCTTCATACAGAAGACTCACGCATCAGGTGTCCATGTCACACTTTTATTTCACTCTGCATAAATCTCACACAGAGATATCTTGACAAGGTTTGTTTTATGCCAACACAAGCACTCCATAAGCATTGCTCTGATGGGAACTGGGAAGACCAAAACCTGGCAGCTAGACCAGCTTAGGTGCAGTTTTGATTCCTACATCCGATATGGAAGTTACCCAGCAAACTATTGTGCCAGTTGTTGCTGGAGCCTCAGTACTCACCCAGTAACTCGAGTGTGATGTCCTGAGAGCTTCAACAGCCTGAGCGGTCATGGCTATGCTCTGCTGCACCAGCAAATCTAATACACGTTGACCTTGATAATACTTCTGCTTTTAGGCTCTGGAGAAAACTTCTTTGTTTTTGTCAAATGAATGATATAATGAAACCTGTCATGTGGCAAACCACATTCAAACAGATCCCAGTATGTCATGTAACTAGCATTTCATGTTTTCTTCCATTCAGTGTTTTAAGATCACTCTTTTCCACAACACTCATGTTTTGTTTAATCCTGTCTATATTTTAGTCTATTTTGTCACATCTGATTAACCTCTGTTTGAAACTCATACTTTGCATTAGCACACTGGCTCTCTTCATATCTGTTTTGAAGCTACATGGATAAATCATGTGCTTGGAGCACTGCCTCAGTAATCAAATTGTCTGCTGAGAGTGCAGTTTCATGCTGTAATTTTTGCTGCTGGTGAACCCAGTGTAAACAGATCCTGCCCTCCTCCTCTCGCACTCACTCATCCCTGCCTGTCCTGCCAGCTCTCCCCCACTCAGCATACTCAGCTATTTATGCTGATGGAAGGAGCAGAAGGGGAGACAACTGCAAACATATCAGCTGAGGATCTTACTTAGACGAACTGCTCTATCCTCAAAAAAACCAACCCCAAACCAACCAACCAACCAAAACCCAATCAAAACCCACAAAACTCCCAAACCAAGTGTCATTTATAAACCGATCTGGAAATTTCACCTGCATAACTGCAGGAACTGTCAGAGGGCAGGAGTGAGAGGCTGAGAAGAAACCAGGCAGGTGCCTCTTAAATCAGCCCTGCTGCAAGAGATCATTAATGTAGACCTCTGCCTGGAGAGCACAAAGATGATGGGGGACAACACACATCTGAGAAGTGAAAGGTCATGATCCTGTACATTCCCCAAAGATAATTATGCAAAAGATTTCTTCCTCTGCAGAGAGACAATTTCCACTTTGAGCTCCCTTTCCTTTGTACATTTTGTTGAGTATATATCAGGACATCAATCCATCATTTTATACTGTGTTTGAAGAAATATGGATGTACACTGCAGATGACAGAATCTTTGAGATATTCCATGGCAATTTTGCATTTCAATAGTTTTTCCCCCCTCTGTATTTTCCATGAATATTACCCATTTATTTTTAAAAACAACTATTAGACCTGTATGCCATGAGGGAAAGAAATATATTCTAAGAATTATCAGAACTTACCAACTCCACAGTCATCTAAGAGAAAGGGTCTTCCATTTATAAAACCCCTGAAGCATCTACTGAGTGATTCAGCCCACAGAGCTAAGATGACACCTGTTTTACAGACTCAGGAACCCTCTACATTGGGCACCTCCAGGTCTTTTACTTTAACGTGATACCGGATCTCCCTTTGCATTTGCTGCCACCCTTGATCCTCCCAGTGCTCTGATGCCACACACGATTTGGCTGCTGGCTTACCAAGAACAGTTCTTGTAATAAAATGTGCCCTGGAATGATTTCATTCAGAGAAGGAGGCGTCATCCTGGGAGCAGCAGTGTTCAAAAAGGACAACATTTAGCAGGAAAAGAAAAATCGCTGCGCCGTTATGTTGTTTGACAAAAATTCCCTTGAAGAGTGCATGGGGGTAAGCAACTACAGCACAATGCGGTTTTATGCATAGAATTCCTTGGAAACTTTGTTGTCCAGAATGTTAAATCTGTTTCAGATGTCCTCCATCTGCACATTTATTTCCTTATCTTCTCAACTTATTCCTTTGAAATACTTTATGGCCTCCCTGATTCTTGCACAACCTCAGACAGCAAACTGAATTCCCCATTAGAAACGACATGCCATACCCTGCATCTGAAACTTTACTAACCTGAAACAAGGTGAACTAATTTAACTAGAGGAAATGCAAGCTTCTTCATTAAGTACAATAATTCCTTTTTCCCCTTTAGTGACAATTTCTTGACTTTAATTTCAGCACATGTTGTGCTTCATATGATAGGGGAAAGCTGGCAGAAGCACTGGTACATTACTAGAGTTTGTTTACCATGTGCTGTAAAACCTTCTTAGATAACACCTCTATTTGTCTGGGACACAGCAGGGAGTAAATGAAAATGTTTATTCTGACCCCTCAGCAGAAAGAACTCCCTTAATCCACTCACTGATGAGATAACACTGTAGGATTACAATAATCAACTTGCAGTATGTCCTCTATTAGGGCACTAAAGATACGGCATTTCATATCCACTGGGAAACGATTCTTCCCTTACATAACACTGACAAGCATTCGCCCTTTGAGATCACATCTTTTACCCCCTGCTGAGTCCTCAAAGTGCTTCTGTATCAAATGGCTAACATTAAGCTAAATAGTACAATTCTAAAAGCCTGCAACTAAAAGAAAAATTGTTTGCAATGCCCACTATTGATTTAAGTAATGGAATGATAAAGAGACCGAAGTTAACAATATACTTAAGCTTCCAAGCATCCTCATAGCGGTAAAGTTACAATGAACTGGTTGTGAAGGACTCTTATTTAAATGTAGATACAAATCTCAATCACTTCCTGCCCTAACACATTCCAAAATTGCTAATACTGTGGGTAAAGCTATTGCTATGTGGATTCTACTGCAGCTCAAGTCATCGCCATCGCCTAATACTATGCAGGGATTCACCATTTGCTACAGAATTATTGAGTTTTGTAAAAATTCAGATACTGAAATGGGAAGAAGGAGGGGAGGCAAGACAAGAGGATTCAGATAATTCATTCAAGCCTGGATTTCTTCCATACACTTTTCTAAAGGAAATTTTAAGTGTCAAAAAATACATATCTTGTGCTCATTATTAAATGCTAAATACCACAGTGTTTTGAGCTGCCTTGTGGCCATTGTAAAGAAAACAGGTGTTCTGATAGATTATAAAGTGTGAGTCAGAGGATGTGCAGAACAGAATTTTAATGAGGCTGCGAGCACAGAAGTCTGACTAGCCTTTTGAACGTGATGCTAAAACACTGAAAGTAGTCTTAAAAGAGACAAATAGCAGGCACACAACTAAAAAAAAAAAATCCTCATTAATGTATACCGAGTGAACGCGATCTAGAAAGTCATTAAGTCAGGTTTTGTAGGGTGCTGCTGGAGCTGATTACCGCAAGGTCTGCGGTGGAGGAGTCAGATGCTCCAGACAAGCCCCTCGGAGGCGGGGTTGGCTGGTTCAAAGTGAGATTCATCATCTTCGCCTTTGGTCCGTCCGACTCCTGCTGGTAACACATGCAAATTTCTTAATGATTTGCTCAGCTATGTGACGGTCCGGTCTGAGTTAGAGCAACAACAGCAGAAACATCTTCACCGAGCCTCCAGTCTCCATTTTCTCCTGTACTAGCAGCAGATGGCACAGAGCCTCTGTGTGGGCTTGCTGACGCTAGCTCCGAGACCTTCCCAAAACAGGAGCTAAAAGCATCCTTATCACATCTGATAACCATTCAAACCACTCCTATCACTACGTTCACACAGAGCCTCTCCGGCAGTTTTAAAAGATTATAAACAAAGACATTTCGTGATTGACATTTAGGAATAAAGTAATTTTGTAAATTGAAAGAATTCTTGCAAGCCCAGTATCTCAGAAAAGCTTTTTCTGACCAGTAACAAAATTGCTGGCTGAAAACCAAACCTGGGCATTACTAAAATGAGTACATCTGGGTGGGTGTGAATGAAAGTAGGCTTTCAAACTGACTCCACATCAACTGCCTTCTAGACAGTTTTACTGACATGGTTAAACGAAGGAAAAGGATGAAAGAAAAAAAAAAAAAAAAAAAGCTTCTCCTGGCAGAGTTTAAATGAGCACTGGTAAATACACTCAGTTGTGCTGTCTCTGAGCTCAAAGTTAAGCATGAATGTAAATACAGGAGTGGATCTTTTAGCGGTAACAAGAGAACTGCATCAGATAAAAATCCATGAGCAAAGGATAGAGAAAAAAAATAGGTTGAGCAAAAATATGACATTCACTTTATATGAATTATCTATTTTAGTTTAATTCTGTGAGACTGTTAATTAAGCACACACTTTAATAAGATTATTTTCTCCCAACAAATTTCTGTCAAGCATATACTAACAGTAGCAATACTGTGTTGTTGCAGCTATCTAGCACATGCTTTGTGAAGCACCCACGTTGTTAAGTGTATGCATTTTTTGCCTCCCACACACTCTTGGACATATGCTGTTTACTTTTTAAACTCCAAAAAGTGAGCATAGGAAATTACTTTTACACAGAGAGGATTTCTTTAGCTCAGCCTTAGGAACAGCATCCACTTTGGTTTCCAGCACTGGAAGCTAATGAGAAATTACATTGCATTAACAGCAGAGGGAGGGAGCTATTCATTACTGCAAGAACTATATTTAAAAAAAAATTAAAAAGCCCATCAGGTATACAACCCAGAACATAAAAAAGAGTAGCAGTCTCCCTTCATAAAGTTCATTATAACACCAGTGGACTGCCAGGTGGACAGCACTGGATGCATGACTTGTAACACAGAATGAGGACCCACAGCCTCGAATACACATACAGTGTAGTCAGTCCAGTCAACTGGGATGTACTATTTTTCAGCATAGAGGAACAAAGTTTTGACTGTTTTCCTGAAGCAGAGTAGGTAAAATAGCCAAGCAATGGGAATATAGAATCATAGAATGGTAAGGTTGGAAGGGACCTCAAGGATCATCTAGTTCCAAATCCCTGCCATAGGCAGGGACACCTCCCACTAGTACAGGTTACTCAAGGCCTCATCCAATCTGGCCTTGAACACCTCCAGGGAGGGAGCATCCACGACCTCCCTGGGCAACCTGTTCCAGTGCCTCACCACCCTCACTGTAAAGAACTTCCTCCTAAATATCTCAGAAAAGGTATAATAAATCCAGATGAAAAGTTTCAGGAAGCCTGAATAAGAGGAAAACCAGGGTACCAGCTTGCTGCCAGCTTTACTGCCTTGGCTGGCTGTCACCTTCAAGACATTTTGAAAGTGTAAAAATCCAGAATGCCAGGAGAAGGTTTGAAATCCAAAATGTCAAAAGTTGCTTGGAAAATGTGGTCAGATGTTATTGGAGAGGAGGGGAGGAGGGGGATGGAGGAGGGGAAATAGAGGTACAGACACAACTGTGCTCTTCTGGTGTCTTTGTGGTTATATTTATAGAAGAATGCATGCGTGTGTGTATTTTTGTATCTATGTGAGAATATATGTTCTATGTATATGAGAGTATGTATCCTATGGATATGTAAATGACAGCCTCAGCTTGGACACAAAATATCCTTCAGCAGGGGTAAACCTGGAATGGATCCATCAAGAGCAGAACTCATAAATCACAGGGCAGGTGCACACAATACTTCTAGGAGTGGTTCAATCCTTTCATTAAGCCTTTTGCCTTCATACTATATATTTGGTGTTATTTTTGGTCAAAGTTGCTTTAGTTCTGTTATTCTGCTGGATAGATTTACATATTTTTAGAACAATGTCCAAGTAAATTGCTCCATATTTAGATAATCTTATAAAAACTTTAAGGACGTTCCTTGTTCACTTTCATTCTTCTCCCTGCTATTACAGCTTTGAAAAAAACCCAAAAAAACAGATGGAAGTAAACTTGGTAAAGCCTAATTAAGAGAATTCTGAAGTTAAAAAAAAGAGTGCATGAAGGAAAAATAACAAGTACTTGAAACAGAAAGTACACTGAAATTCTGGATTGTCTCCTAAGTAAGCAGAGGAAGGGCCTACAACTAAAATGTATGAACCGATGCCTTAGTAAGTACAAAGAGAATGAAACTACACCGACTTGTACTGAAGTGCAAGCCCACACAGAAAGTGCCTCTATTATTATAGCTTAAAGCACATGTGTAGGTGGTGTGAAAGGTGACTATGAGTTTCATTTTCCTTGTCCCTGGTCTTTCTTCAAAAGAAAAAAACTCAACACAACTAGAAAAAACAAGAGTACATCAGGATGAATGCCTCTAAATTAATCCACACACCCACCTCTTCCAATCGCATTCGAAACAATTCATGGTGCAGAAAACCTGCGACCTGAACACACTTGCTGCACTAAAAATAGAATTTATATGACTTATTTTCAATGCTCATGAACAATACAACACATACAGTGGGTGCATCTGTATCACAAGTATTCAATCTATAAACTGCCAAGCTAATTCTTTAGCACTCCCAATTTCCCCCTTCAGGCAGCTGAAGCTCAGTGGTGCCAAGGATATTCATTCAGCAATGAACACAAGATCATCTCTAAGCACTTTACAGAATTTTTTTCTTAAGAAGCTTTTTAACGCATAGTTAGGGATTTCTTCACCAAGTGGATACTTGCTAGCTCTTTACAATCTTCTAAACAGATATTAAAGAATAGCCTGAATTGATATTTTGGTCATCTCAGCAACAGTTTCTATCTGGATGTTCTTGTGGATACCAGACACATTCAAGGTATCTAACAGAAAACATAACCATTAGTACTCCACCTCATTTTTAATGAAATAAAAGAAGTTGCATAAATATTTTTTCTGTCTCAACCTTTATTTTTCACTAGGATCTTTTATTTCAATTTTTAGTGACTTACAAAGATGGAAATCTTAGAACCTTTCTTTACAATCTGCTTGCAGACCTGCTTTGTCTATAATAATCCCTGGGATTATAATAATCTATAAAAATCCCTGTTTTCTCCAAATCTCTATTAGTATAATCCAGCTAAAGCGTGGGGCCATTGCCAGTAAGGAAGTCCTAAAGCCAGTCTAATGGAAAATGGCTACTTTAGTCTTTAGAATCATAGAATCATAGAACGGTAAGGTTGGAAGGGACCTCAAGGATCATCTAGTTCCAACCCCCTANTGCCCCTTGTCCTGTCATTGCAGGACCTTGTAAATAATCCTTCCCCAGCCTTCCTGTAGGTCCCTTTCAAATACTGGAAGGCTACTATCAGGTCCCCTTGAAGCTTTACAGTAAGGGTGGTGAGACACTGGAACAGATTGCCCAGGAAGGCTGTGGATGTCACCTCCCTGGTTCAAGGCCAGGCTGGATGAGGTCTTGAGCAACCTAGGCTGGTGGAAGGTGTCCCTGCCTATGGCAGGGGAGTTGGAAGTTGATGATGTTTAAGATTCTTTCCAATCCAGACAATTCTAGGATTCTATGATTGCATTTTTATTGATTTCAGTAAAACCAGTCACCAGTCTTGGATCAAGTAAATGTTCTAAAGTTTTAGCTGTAGTGTGGCACAGATACCACTCAAGTTACATTTAAGAACAACTCCATCGTAGCCACTGCATATTAATCATTTACCTACAGAGAGTTGGTAGAAGTTTGACAGTGTTGCCAAAGAAATGCCTGTAACTGAAAACTAAGTGCCTTAATTTTTAGTTGGAGAACAATGATGCTTCTCATTATTGTAGGTAAATTGTAGTTTTTATATGGTAAACATCTAATAATCAGTAGCTGAAAGTTAGTCTGTTAGGTTTGGGAATAAAACATTTCAAATATTTAAATGACAATACCAGTGCAATGGCCCTTTACAATTAAAATGCATGAGGAATAGTTTGCACTATTCCCTAACTTGCTTCAGAAAGCTCAGAGCTGCAAGGAAAATAATCTTGTTATGGCATTTCATTCTGTAATGTCTTACATAGCACGTAAAAGAATCATCAAAGCAAAAGGACTATATAAAAATTTTATTTCTAATCTATATTATTGTTGGTTTGTATTCAAGTTGATTCATTGGATATAACCAAGGCATGACCCTGTCTATAAATTCTAACTAAACAGAAATGTTTAAAAATGCCAAAGGCATTTTCGGTTTTTCTTCCCTTCCTCATTATGATGAAATTGACTATTGCACAAATACACATCTCATTTCCAATATCAAATTTATCAGCTGCTGGTCCTTTAATAGTGTACCCCAAAACAGAGAGATCATTTTACAACTGACGCCAGAACTAAGTGGCCTTCCTTCATCCACATGAAACGATCTCCTGCTAGCCCAGCTGCAGGAGGGAGCTGCACACTTCAGCTGGGAAACAGGAGTGCCACCCGACTCCCCTTGGATCACAGAGAGGCATATGACTATCACTTAGCCATGCAGGGTTTGCCTGAATTTCAGAGTTAGAAAAGAGAGGTGAAGGCAACAGAGTCACTACTATTGATGTAACAGTGGCTACAGGCTAGTAAACACAAAAAGTCCCCTATTCTAGTCACTAATGCACTAAATGACCTGCCAAACTTCATCCTAAAATGAAGGAACACATACAGTAAGATGTAAAAAACAACCCTCTTTTATTTCCCCCATGATTTCTTTTTTTTTTTTTTAAAGCACAAATAACTTTCAGAGGACTTCCATATTTGAAGTACAGCCAAAAATGGTACTGCAGGAAACAGCTGTAACACTGACTGTTAGATGCATTAATTTTTGTTTCTGAGCATCATTCCAGTGGCACAAATGATATTTCCCAGATGCCTTGAGTCTACATAAATAATGATGGCAGCTTCATAAATTACTGATGCATTGCTTAGACACACTTTATAAAATTAGTAAATTCTTCATGAAGCAATGGAATGACGTGAAAGCTTCCAACAGATATTGTATGTAGATCTTCCTTGGGTAGTTGTTAAAAAAGGAAAGTCTCTTCAGAACTGAGATTAAGATGGACCAGCTTCATGATTAGACAGAGCACTCATATAGCAAAGGAATCAGAACATCTTCATTGTTTTCCAGCACTCTAAAGAGAGGTATGGACAAAATAATAACGAAAATTACACAGCAAGAAATGTTAAAGAAAGAGGCGAATCAAGAGCGCAACAAGTAGAGACAGGACTTCTCTGTGAATGTGAGCGTGCAGTAGCACAGATTGCTCTGCACAAGTAATATCTAGTAAAAATGGGCCTCTTTTTACCTTCTATCTTCTCTCATGGAAAACTGTCAATTGAGAAAGTAAGTGACTTTACAGTACATTAATTAGAGCATGTTGAGTATTTAGTGACAACCTCAAGTTCTCGCTTGGGTGACAAAAAACGCACAAGGTCTGTAGGGCATACACTAGCATGTGCTCCATCTATTGCCTTTGAATCTACAATTCTCAGCCCTAGAAAGCTCAGAAAAGCAACACACAGGAAGAAACAGGAAGAAATGTTTTAAATATTACAATGTTTTCAACTGAGTTACAGGGGGATCAGATCAGCCTTTTCTCAGTGGATGCTAGCATTTAAGACATTTAGATTTTATTTTCTTCTCCTAAATGTCAGATGGTTCCTACTTCTTTTTTTTCACCAAAATATGCAGGATGAACCTAAACCTGCTACTCGGATAACTCTGCATGGCTAATATACACAAACCAAAAAAATTAGTACATGCTTTTTTTGGAATGGCTTTAGAAACAAGATACCATTTTCGAACAAAAAAATCACGCACCAAGCTTTTCTTATGGAAGGGCAAAGGAAGGAAATGAAACAGTAACCAAGATAACTGTCCCAAAATAGGCATAAACTATAGCATGAAAGCTAATCTTCTTTAGCTTTAATGTGTACAGTGGACTATGAAGGGACTGTAGAAGCACTTCAATAAAATGTATTCTTATTTTCTTACTAAACTTGAGGTCTGATTATTGAAGCATCTAGCAACCCTACTGCGAACAAGACTTGTATGTGACTGTACTTAGTGGAGCTAATCAAGTTTATTGATGAATGCAAATGTTTTCAGGGTCAGGGATACATTGACACAATCTTTTCCTTGCTACTAGTTTCTATTAACATCAGTCAAAAAATCTTAAAAATCAAACTGAAACTTGGTGCTTTGTTCACAGAAGTATCACCTTGTGCACATTACTGCCTTATAACTGATAGGTTCTATTCTTTTTCTTTGCTGCAATTATTGCTACCATTGCTGCAATGCCATAAACAGGACTTACACTGGCAACACAGATTTCTTTCTCAGGTTTCTTGGATGTACAATTGGAACAGTGAGCTGTTTATGGTTCCCAGCTGCTACAAATTTCTCTGTCATTTCTAGAAATCATTTATTTTAACTACGTATCCAACTCTACCTTAAATGAACAGATCCACACAGGAGAATTTCATTCCTTAAAATATGCAGTGGGTAACAGAGTTTAGAATATGACAGAGCTTATATTTGCAAACCTGCCCATAAGTTTGGGTAAGTGCATATTTTAAAATCCCACTGAAATGGAAATACTTCAGATGATGAGATCCAGGAATGAACCTACTCAGGAAGCAGAGATGCTCATCATTGGGCAGGGGAGAAGAAAAAAGAAAAAAAAAAAAAAGTTGTTTGAAAGTTTGCAGACTGGGAAAAAAAGCATTTAACCTAACAGTTTTCATAAACAACCAAGTACTTCTTTCTTGTAGAAGTATTTGGAGTTCATTATTTTTGAACTACTTATTTCACAGGTAATTGAATACGCTGTTCAAGCCACTGCAAATAAAAATCATATGTAGAACATCTGTTTGGAGTATTGAAGTTATTCAGAAGAGTGACAAATCATGTTTTTATATTATTTTTGGGGTGTTGAAACTACAGAAATATTCTGCAAGTTCTTTTGATCAGTATTCTTAGTTGACCCAAATTTAAAATGCGGATATCGAATCATAGAACCATAGAATCATAGAATGTAAGGTTGGAAGGGACCTCAAGGATCATCTAGTTCTAACCCCCTGCCATAGGCAGGGACACCTCCCACTAGTACAGGTCACTCAAGGCCTCATCCACCCTGGCCTTGAACATCTCCAGGGAGGGAGCATCCACAGCCTCCCTGGGCAACCTGTGCCAGTGTCTCACCACTCTCACTGTAAAGAACTTCCTCCTAACATCTAGTCTAAATCTCCCCTCTGCCAGTTTAAACTCATTGCCCCTTGTCCTGTCATTGCAAGACCTTGTAAATAGTCCCTCCCCAGCCTTCCTGTAGGTCCCCTTCAGATAGTGGAAGGCTACTCTAAGGTCTCCTGGAAGCCTTCTCTTCTCCAGGCTGCAGAGACCCAACTCTCTCAGCCTGTCCTCATAGGAGAGCTGCTGCAGCCCTCTGAGCATCTTCGTGGCCTCCTCTGGACCCACTCCAACACTTCCATGTCCTTCCTGTGCTGAGGGCTCCAGAACTTCACACAGTACTCCAGGTGGGGTCTGACAAGAGCTGAGTAAAGGGGCAGAATCACCTTCCTTGCCCTGCTGGCCACGCTTCTCTTGCTGCAGCCCAGGACTTGGTTGGCTGCCTGGGCTGCATGCGCACACTGCACATCTTAATAAAAGATAGCACATTCAGAGGAACCCCATATGAACTGAACCCTGAGTGTAGCCACATACTGTCAAAACTTTGCTCTAAAAATAAGCAAATCTGTGGTCCAAGTACCTTTACAACCATAACGAGTATTTACACTAGCCTCCAGCAGGAATCTGAAACTGCATTTAAGGAACGAATCAGTTTTGGTTTGTTTTGTTCTTAAATGATTCTGCACCAGCCTTAATGACAAACACCAGTAAGCCTTTTAAAAGTTTGGTGTCAGCAAAAACAAAACTTTGAGAAAGAAAGGAGGCAAGGAGCTCACTCTGTGTAAAATACCATATTGCAACTACAAAGCCAGTATTTTGTCCATATACAGCAGGCAACTTATCCACAGCATAATCACTCACAAACAAGGACCTCACAACAGTTCTCAAACCGTGCCCTGAAAAAAAATTACCTCTTCACCCTGCTTGGAGGAATCTGGGCAGCAGTGACAGATTATTTCCTTAGGCATCTGAAATTAGTGGAATGCTTCCCAACTGAACGAGAGACAACACTGCCATGGATTGTTAGGGTTAACAGGTTAGTTTACTGCTCTACTTTGCAGAAGCAGCTCTGTACGTTTCTTTTAAATAGTCTTGTTCCCTGAGTACTTAAAAACATGTACACCAATGTGTAATATGCCCCTGGAGACAGGGGAACCTGTTCAGTAGTGGTTTAGCAAAACCAGCATCACTCTGTACCACTTATATTTAAATAATCAATCAAACAAGCAAGCAAAAACCAAACTAACCAACTAACCAAAACCCACACCCCAAAACAACCAACACCAAGAATCTGAGAATGAGCTGGCCAGTCCTACTGAGTGTCAAATACTAGGCCTGTCTCAGAGCTTCCTGCTCCTCTACTACAGAAACACCTGATGCTGACCAATAGGAAGCATCCCAGGTGACTCATTTTTTATGTCAATTCAGGATGATCGTATCCAGACTCATAAGAAAACACACAGCACAATTCCATGCAGACAAGGAAAAAAATGAGACAGTCTACTTGTTTGAAGGTTTCAGTACATTACATCCTATGCAACACAGAATTCTTTTCTTCCTGCTTTAAATTTTCAACCCGATAGTATGTTTTGGACAGACACACACAAAAAGCACAGCCAACAAAGATCATCTTGACCTATTTGACAGGTTTTTTTCCCTTCTGAAATCCTCAGGTTGTGATCACTGATTGAGTCATCCTTTCTAATTTAACTGGTTTGTAGTTTAAACTCACAATCAAACAACAGAGTAATGAGTTTCAATCACAGGACTCTAGCAAAGAGTTTAATTTATAGAGATTAATTAAAATCACCATCTTACTGTCCTTCCCTTGTTCTTGGTACTGTAGTAGAAATTGTAGATAGTAGAACATTATCACCAGTGATCTTCCCATAGTATTAGAGACTTCTTCAAAGATGAGTAGCAATTTTCCTACTTGAAAGCAGTATCAGGCTTCACTACACTGAAATGAAATGAGCAGAGCACAATCCTCACATCTATTACTTATCCTATTTTTTAAAAGATCCAATAATATCTTTTGACAGGGCTTCCAGCAACATACTTGTATTGGTTTAAGCTCACTGACCTCCCTAGGAGGCAAGGTACATGGGGCTACCCCTCCTTCCCCTGACTCAAGTGGCACAGAGCAACCATTTGAGTTAAAAACTAGGAGAGTCCTATGTTTTAATAACATTTAAATAGTATTAATAAATTATTTTATTTATTTAATCGCTCATTTAATAAGTGCTTTAAAATGTAACAAAAACTATAAACATCCTCTGACTGAATGATTAAAGAGGTGCAGGCCCAAACTTAAACATATTTAACTTGGCACTCATTATTTTACCTAATTCAGAATCAAGAGCATCTATAACTTCCAAAATCCTAATTAGACATGTCGAAGTAAAATCTTAAAACGGATTCAAAGAGTAACATTTTGCACGATTTCTGAATTAACCTGAGCCAGTCACTTCCTCCTCATAAGAACTAAACAAGAATTCAATTAGACGAAATCGTTACACTGGCAGCTTTGAGAGCAACTCTTCTTTTTGCATTCAAATATAAACACTTATCCTAATACCAAGCCAGGCACTGTAAAAATCCCTTGTATTCAAGAGAATCCATGACTCTTGTACTGTGAAGCAGTTCTGGTATTAGAAAATCAGTTGCTTGATTATTTTTGCTTATTTATTTATTTTCCAAACTTAATTAGTATTTCTCCAAACACTTCAGACTTGAAAACAGCTTCTTTGTGAAATTGCAGCTAGTTGGTTCAAGCTTGTTCCAGTCCTCACTTCATGTAAAGTGTCAGGTTTATATCCTTAGTGATCTGAGCAACCAGGGCCACAAAAACCTGGATGCAGAGTTCATGTTTAATTCCATGGCAGGGGACTTCCCAAAATAAAACACTTTTGAAAACTGCATTCAGCTAAAAGCTGGGAAACAATGACTGCCCCTATTATTCTGGCATCTCAGAAAGGAAATATTTTTCCCCACTCGTAAAGCTTTGCACATGTTTATACTGTCCTGTGTTTGAGTGAAAAGTGGTACCCTGAATCTGCAGGTAGAGTCTGAAGATAGCAGGAATCACAACATACGCAATTAGCAAATAATGAGTACATTATCAGTTGTTTCAAATGCTACTGATGCTCACCAAGATATTTCCTTAAGACTAAGTAACATCAGAACCCACTGACTGTACAAAGGAGAGACAACAAGAAAAGGTGGATAACCAGCTTCTTTGCTAAGGGATACTCATTTCAGAAGAGCACTCAACATTTGTACATGCAGAAACGAAATTAAAAAGCAACATAACAAGCAGCCTTCCTGTACCAGGACCCCTCAATGCCCATCACAGCACTTCTGGAGTCACATTGCTGCTGGAGGAAGAAGCACAACACATGAGAGGAGACAGAGCAAGACACAGCACTAGTCTCCATGCTCCTCTCTGACCTCCTGTTTTGAGAAAGGGCAGAGGTTTATTTAAGAGGGAAATAGCCATGGAAAGTCAAAGGAGAGAAACCCTGAAAAGCAGCAGCATTAACAGACCAGGGCAAGGCTAGAAGGAAACCAAAATAATGAGAGCAGGAAAGGCACCAGCTAGAACTGACAGTCAATTAGCTGCAGGGCAGAGAGAGCCTGCTTCAAAATCTCAGAAACACTCCCTCAGTGGCAAAAGCTCCCTGGTCTGGCCACCTTGTCAGCTGCACCAGACAAGGAGGTTTCCTCATGCTGCATGACAAATGGCAGCAAGAAGGTGTCACGCTGGCTTGGCAATTCTTCCTTCCATGAAGAATCTTTGCACATTAATAGATCATTAACACCAGCTGCTTATCCCCCTCCAGGCCAGGGAAAGGAGAACCTAGCAGGTGAAGCTGCTCATTGCTCCAATCCTCTTCCCCATGCATGCAGGACTCTTGAATGTGACCTCTGGTATCAATCACTCATGAAGAAAAGGAAAACGCTTATGCCACCCAATTTCCCTGTGTGAGCAAATATGGTTGCTGCATCTCCCTGGATAAACAAGGGCTTGTTTTTCTCATTTTGCATTGTTTTGCAGCACAGTGTTTTGCTTTTCAATAAGGCTAGATACTAGCATTGTTGCAACAGGTTAATTATATTCTATTTTAATAAGCATCTTGGTTTAACCTCTGCTTGTATGAGATTAAACTCTCAACCTCATCTCCACATTGTTTTTTTCAACAGGGAAATTGCAGCTTGCCTGTGGTAGTCATGGTTTTTACTTTGTGATAGTTTTTCCAATACATCTTTATTTATAATTAACTATTACTGAGAGTGTTCTGCATGTGGTATCTGCAACAGCCTCAGTGATTGTCCCAGTCCTCAAAAGTTTGCTGTAAGGAATTCCCCTTGCACAACCGCTAGTCAGAAACCACTGGCTCTGCAGAAAGCACACAGAAGTAGCCAGGAGATGATAGTTAGATGTGTTCAGACTCCATCATTTTTCACAGCAGAGCCTGTTGACAAGTTGCCCAGCTCCATTCCTCCCTTCATGATGCCCAAAGTATGTGATGAAGGTACCCATGCTCAGGTTACAGTGCTAAGGTACTTCTGCCACGCTGCAGATCTTTGTGGTAAATGCAGTCAGCAACAGCCTCTCCAACCGTTGCTCAGCCACCTCACAGAGGTCCTGCCCCTGGGGATGAGAAATCTGGGGAGAGGACTGCACCATTCAGCCTAGAAGAACAGACAGGCCTCTTGGCTCAGGGCTGCTTCACTTCTTGATTTTGGGGGAGGGGAAAGAAGTATCATCTTGCACAACAGAAATGCAGGAAATAAACCAATTTTAAGTAAGGGTTGAGAAGTTCACAGATTTCTCTAAATCACCATTCCAGCTACCCTTAGCAGACCAGACAGGCAGTTCTTTATCTGACAAGTAGCTATTGCTTCCTTGGTTCAGCAGTGTACTCAAGGCAGTCCCCAAACTCAGAGGTGGATATTAACCTGTGTCTATCTGAATGCTTTCCTCTTCCACTGGTCAAGCAGGGAATGAGAAAACCTCCACTGCTTTTTCCTCTTGGCTCTTTAACTTTGTATTTTCATAGCAGGATTCCAAGGACTCTTCCCAGTGGGAACTACTAGCCAAATGACAAGCACAACAGTCACAAACACAAAGAAAGGGTGTTTTTCTCATTTCATGAGTTGCTTAGGATTTGCTGGCCAAATCATCACATCCTCCACTGCCATGGGAAGGTGAAACCACAAGCATATGAACACAGAAATGACCACAGCACACCCAAATCTACACTTCATGACATACTGGGTCTTCAGTTTTCACACTTGCAAGAAAAGAGGAAGCGGAATTCAATTAAACAAAACAACCAAGGGAGAAAAGAAAGCCAAAGGCATTTTTTTTCTAACCAAAAGCATGGAGATGGAGGAAGAATAAAATCTGAGTTTTAACTAGGGCAGAAACAGGGGAGCAGCATTTCCCAGATTTTTTTTTTTAACTTCAGTATTTCTACAATCCTGTGCTGTACTGGAGCACATTGAACTAACTGCTGCACACTGGCAGGCTGAAAAAAATATTTTCTCTTGCAGGATGTACATGATATTTCTTACTGTGGTTTCAAGATTAAAGCTTCATATTCAGGAAAGAAACAAACAAAAAGGAAAAAAAAAATCAATGTTGTATAGTGTTCAGATTCTGCATACCTGAGCAGCCGTGATGAATTAATCACAGCAACAATGAAGTGCAGGAAAAAGAATATCAAGGAATACACTGAACTTCCAAATTTTATGCTGAAGCAAAAGAACCCCCTCAAGTTATGCAGTGCCATTACCATAACACTGCCTGGCCTGTGCTCAGTCAGTTAAATAAGATTGTTAGCAACTTTATCAGTGAGTAATAAACATCTTCATGTACAGGCCATGTTTGCTCATTCATGTGCTCTGAAGTTTCGTCAGAAATGATTTCTTCAATTAGCTAGATACAGTGTCTAACGAAGGACCTACTTCTCATTAAGGATTATTTAATCACATGTGGAGATTGGAAGGCATTTTCATCAGCTATTTTTGTGTTCTTGATTAATTTAAGAGATGCTTAAAATGTTTTTCAACTCTATTTTCATCTTATAATAATGCCAAAGAGTTTGCTCTATCCCAATCTATTTTCCTACTCCCATCAAGCACAGGAAACGTGTGAAGGCTGTCAGAGATGCACCAACAGACCTCCACCTACAGCATTTGCTACTCTGAAGTCTGCAACAGGAAAAGGGAAGAAATCAGTCTTTGCAAAATTATAAAAAAAAGAAGTAAGATACAATCTGCTGCATAATTCCACTTATCTATGGCTCATTTCTTATTTTAAAATATGTAAGCCTCCAATAGTACTACACTTCAGTGTAGAATTCTGGAACTTAAATCAACACCTTCTAGAAACTACAACAGTAACAGTACATTTAGCTTTACTTGTAGCTCATTATTACCTTGGCTTTCAGCTATGAAAGATTTTACAGTATGCAAACTGATACTTTTTCGATCTTCTGCCCTCAAATTCATACAGGAATGCATTCCACAACTTCTTTTTTAGAGTGAAAACTATAAAAAAATACAGTTTTCACTCTAGGCAACAGAAGAAGGGAGAGATGAACATTTTAGTTTAAGCACTGGAGTAAGATAAAACATTGGATATCATCCTATTAACAATTTAATCCCTTGAGAATGAGAAGCAGAAATTAAATCTGAAAAACTGTTCCTGACAACTATGGGTGCAAGAGACAGACACAAATCTTGTTTATAGTTATTTCTTTGTGAGCTGCTATTTTCCCTATCCTGGTACTTGGGAGCCAATCATGAAAGCAATGCCAGGGTCAAATTTTTTCTTATAACTCATCCTCTGTTTTAATTCCCACATGAAGTGCAGCAATAGGTTACCCCAGTTCTAAGTAAATTACTATGCTAACTTCTATTAGCAGTACACTAAATTTGCCTATAGTACAGCACAAGCCGCTGACACTTTCATACATACAAATAATTGCTTTTAAAGAAAGTATTTCTTAATGAGTACTAAGTTATGGAGTACTAAGTAATTTGTGAGCAGCTCATCTGAGAAGTCTACCACATGGCAGGGTTTCCCATCCATTTAAATAAACAGCTGAATGGAAAAGTATCACACTCTAAGTATTGCTCTTCCCTCGACTATTATTTCCATATATCATCATGAATACTGAATGAGCTTTAGCAAATAAAGGGACTGGCAAAACCCCCTGCTTTTGGTGAGAGAAATCCTTCCTTAAGCAGTTTCATAACCACATTTCTTTTCTGCCTTAGCTCCTAGATCTGTTCTGTTTTAAATCCTTTGGCTTCCCTTTCGTTTTCCTCCCATTACCATTCCTGCTTGTCCATACTTCAGCTTTAGTTTGGAAGTGGAGGAGAGTCTTACAAGATGCATGAAAATGGTAACTGCTAAGAACAAATACTAGAAATCAGTGCTTGCATACCTGATGCTCCATTTTTAACATACCTGTCTTACACACATGATTTCAGACCTTAGGCACAAGAGACTAAAGTAAATTCACCACTGTTAGTAATGTTCCAGGTTCCACACCTCCCTAAGGAGACAGCAATGTCATCAACAGTAGCACATTTTCTGTGACATTTTTGCTTGAGTCCTTTTTCCCTGAACTGATAACAAGAACAGAAAACAAATTATATGGTCTACACACTTAAGTGATTTGTAATGAATTCATTTCACACCAAGACGTGGTAAGTAACACCATTCAGCATGCAAAGTCAGTATCACAGAGTTTGTGACTCAATGTAAACAGTAACTTAGGTAAGATAATTCAGGAAAGCTACCTGAGCTCTCCAGTGCCCCTCAATGAGAGCCCACACTAATCAGCTTCCATCAGAGTCCTGAGTGGCAAAACCCTAAGGACATTTAGTTACAAAGGCATGGGTGTGAGGTGGTTAAAGTATCATGATTCCTCCTGGTCAGTAAAGAAAGCATCCATCTAAAAGAGCAGGGCCTCAGACCGGGCAGAGGGACTGAAAAAGCTTTTGGGATGCTTGCAGTGGTTGGAATATATTTGGTCTGCTCAAAAGCAAAACAAACCCCTCAAAATTCAAACACCCAATCAGCTGTTAGCAAGAGCAGACCATAATCCTCTTCCTTTTAAATGTTGTTTCTTTGATTTCTTTTGGTAAAGGAAATGAAGTTTCCTTTCAAACTGGGAAGAGTGTACAGGGTTAAGTCCTGTGCAAATCTATTTTCTTTAGACTTTGTAAAGTCTAAAGAGTCAGAAGACTCTCACAGGACGGTTCCCCAGCTCAATCTCTGCAGACTACAAGAAGGCCCAGCATTGTGATTTTTGTGGAATAGCCTTTAAAAGGTAAAATAAGGACACGTGACTGGGAATTGTAAAGTAATATTATTCAAGTTATAGAAAGTCTTATGGGGTAGAAAAAAAGAAAATAAAAAGAAATGTACAAAACAAGGTATCTGCAAGCATAAGAAAAATCTAAACTGAAGAAATACAGATCTGTCCTCAGAAAAAGTATCAGAAATGCAGATAAAAAGTTTTATTCATCAAGATGATTGAGAATCATCTAGAAAAGTAATTACTTTAAACTACAATTGACAGAGAAGAGCAGATCTCACTAGGTACATGCCAATTAGCATATTATAATGGTAATGTAAAAGAACTGAAAAGTTTCCAGTTGATTTGGCTTCGGATTTATTTTATTGTCGATTATTCAATCCTCCTTTTTTCTTCCATTCCCGCAACAAAACCAAAATAAAAGAATTGCAGAACCACTCAGGTTAGAAGTGGTCGCCAGAGATTACCTACTCTGAGGTGCTGCTCATATCGGGTTCAACATACACCGGAGAGCAGGCTGCACAGGGCTTTCTTGAGTTGATTCTTGAGGATCTACAGGGATAGAGATTTCCCTAGCTATTTTTGGGCAACTTTTTCCTGAATCTTTTCAATGAAGAAGAAAACACTAACCAAATCTAAAGAGAAAATGGGTTTCATGCTCACAGATTACGAAGAATTTGAGCAGAAGTTGTGAGGTTTGTGCGTATTGAACTGTCTACATACAGCAAGTAAGGATGTCAATGTATGCAGCCTAGTGTCTCCCACCTAAAGAGTTATCTCAGCTCAAGCATTCTGCAGTCAAGATTTTTCAGTGGGAGTTTTTACTATATTTAGGAAGAAAAGTGAGCAAACAGAATTTTAGGCAAAGAACCTAAAAAAAAAAATCTATAGTTCTGCCTTGCCCAAACTGTTCCAGCCCCTACTTATCATGACTGACAGAAGGGGTGCATACAGGAAACCGATACCATGCCTCACACTGATTTGAGATGACTCAGTGCATGTCTGAAAACTGTGCATAACCCTTGGCCTTGTTTGACCAGACTCAGTAGATGAGAAAACATTACAAAGTTTTCATACCTGTAACATTACGAAGGAAGCAACATAAATATTTCATTTGAGGCCTTGGGCAATCAAGTCTAGTTGAGAGGTATCCCAGCCCATGGGCAGGGAGGTTGGAGAAGATGATCTCTGAGGTCAGTCCAACCTAAGCCCTTCTATGAGTCCTATGTTCTATCTCAAATGTGGGCACTTGATAAACACATTGTAGAGGTACACAGGAGAGAATTGTATGCCTGGTGCTGAATATCATAGCTTGGAATGCTCTAATGCTGGTCTGCTTAATTTCTTAACTCTATATTACTCATATGGTAGCTTTTGCACTTAATATAAGACCTTTTGATTTTGTAAAGCTTCTTAAAGGAAGTCAAAGCACTTAGAGCACTTTAGAGAGAACACTGCTATCTAGGTTTGGGGCAGGAATTTTTTAGGGACAGGATGGATAACTTCCCCATAAATGGTTACACAAATTCTCCTCCTTACAAGAACATTGTTCACTGAAGTGGTTATCTTCAAATGTCCACAAAAAGAAAGAAAACAACACACCAAGATTCAGTTTTTAAGCTCACAGTTGTGTTGACTTGTACTTTTACCAGGTGGTTACCCGTGAATTGCTTTTGAAAATGCATTGCTTGAAGAATTAAGTAAAATTTAATCCTGGTATTACGTTTCTTATTAAAACCCAAGATGGTTCTACACTTGTGGATTACTGCGATTTTGAGAAGTACAGCTACATTGTAGAAGCAGCTTCATGAACTCCTCAGCAGACAAATCCTTGCTTCTGAGTATTATACCAGCTCCTGCTCAGGAAATCTTATTACACTGAACCCTCTTTTATTAGAAACTTTATGATTATCAATGTCAGCACAGTTTAAACTGTCTGAATACTTTTCTCACATAAATATATTAGGTGAATTTTACTGTTGCATGCTGCATGGGCTCAGCTTCAAATCCTATTCATAGCAGTTATATTGGTAATAATACAAGTGACACATAATTGGATATTTTCTTTTAAACTACAACTCTTCCCTCCCCAGTCCTCCAGCAGAGCACGTGGAAGAATTTTCATTATTAAAATATTTCATCTTTTAACTTCTTTTTCATGTTCCTTTCATCAAGTTCCAATAGACACAGGATAATATGGCAAATTAGTGAACCTTTACACAACTTCTACTAAAACCAAAAAGAAATGGTAAATATTTAGAGAATCAGAGAATGCCAGGGGTTGGAAGGGACCTGCAGAAACCATCTAGTCTGACCTCCCTGCCACAGGAGGATCACCCAGGGCAAGTCACACAGGAATGTATCCAGAGAAGGAGACTCCACAACCTCTCTAGGTAACGTCTTCCAGTGCTGTCATCCTCACCACAAAGCAGTGCCTCCTCATGTTGAGGTGGAACCTCCTGTGCTCTAGTTCCTTGTTCTATCACTGGGCATCACAGAAAAGAGACTGGCACCTTCATCGTGACAGCCACTCCTCAGGTATTTATAGATGTTGATAAGATCCCCTCTCAGCTTTCTCTTCTCCAGACTAAACAGCCTCAGGTCTCTCAGTCTTTATTCACAGGAGAGATATTCCCCAATCATTCTCATAGCCTCCACTGGACTTTCTCCAGTAGATCCCTGTTTCTCTTGGACTGGGGAGCCCAAATCTGGACCACAGTTTTCCAGGTGTGGCCTCACCAGGGCAGAGTAGAAGGGGAACAGAGCTTCCCTAGACCTTCTGGACACACTTTTCTTAATGCTCCCTAGGCTGCTGCTGGCCCTCTTGGCCACAAGGGCACATTGCTGTCTCAGTCTACCTTGTAACACTCACAATATTTGAGACTGTTAGAATGGCATACAGGATATCTAACTACATTAGTTCACTTGAACATAGAGCTGGCACTAACCAAAGTTTTTATTATAAATATTGCATGAAATGTTCTCAGTTCTAGGAAGGCATATCTTAAGATTCTTTTTAAATATGACTTATGATAAAAACTTAACATTTTATATTTCTCAGAGATTAAAATGTAGCAAAGGCATTGTCTCACAGACATGGCAATGCCTTTTTAGTAAGAATATTTACTTTGTATATTTCTGATTATTATGTTCTGTCTGCTCATCCACTTGTGAATTCAGCTAAACTATAAAATCTGTATCAAAATAACAAACTCAAAATAAAATGCACTTTTTTACTTTAGAAAGAATTCCCTGAAATAGCTTGTCTAAAGCATTAATATCCTGACTTCTCTATTTCTGTCTAACAGAAAACTGACTCATCAAATCTGATGCAAACAGTTCTAATTTTACCTAGCTTTACAGTCTGCTTAAAGTGCTGTAAAAAAGGTTATTTGTCAAAAGCAGGACCAATCTTCTAAACATTATCATGGGAAGGGAAGCAACTCCTAGAGCTGGTCATAACCATCAGCAGAACATTTTTACATTATGGCACTGGGCAGACTGAATCATCCAAGCAAAAATTCTATGTGAAAGAACTTGTTTGGAAAAGGAAAGACAAACTCTGGTTAAAGTGACTTGTTTTAATAAGGTGAAGAGAATTATTAGTATCTCTGATTTATTTTTTTTTTTAGTTTTTAAGAGGTTTTGACTTGCCTTATGCACAGGATCACCTTAGGTTTAGATTCCCTTGCTTTATTGCAAACCCAGGTGTAGTGTCATTCTAGTAGCTAATGGAAATGAAAAAATAGAAATAAAAGGCAAAGTTATCTTATTTTAAAAGTCAAAGAGAGCGAAATGTAAAATGCAAACAAAAATCACACACAGGAAAAAACATAATTAATCACCTAAAAAATCTACGTATTAATCACAAATACCTGAATTTGGCTAATGGTGAAGAGTTTCTCCCTACAAACAAACAAAACAAACAGGAAAAAAAAAAAAAAGAAAAAAAGACATGAAGCACTTCAGGAACATCAGCATTCTAAAAAATAAGGTCATTTGCTCCAGTTGTATGAGCTGCTTTTTCTCTCTGCTCCATTAACAGCACAATTATTTGTGGAAACTAATCATTAACGTTGTGTATTTGTCACAGCAAGAATCCGAGTCCATTATATTTAAGGTCTTTTTGAAAGCTCCCTGTGATTTTTGACATTTTGGAATGAAATGAGTGAGTGGGAGGGTTAATGTGCGTGTGAGCAGCTGTATTAACTTCGCTGAGAGCTTTACAATAGTCACTAGCGCTGCACACAAGGTTAGCAAGGAGCACAACTGTAGAGCTGCACTACAGGGGGCAGCAGCAGCAGTCCACCTGCCCGACTTGAGAAACGAGCTCAAATGTCTCAACTGGCCAAAGGCAATTAAATTTAAAGAAAAAAAAAATGAAGAGTTTTTACAATCTTCGGATTGACAGAAAGCATCTCAAGTTTTCATTGAAGAAAAGGACCCAACCTGCTATCTAGAATCACAGACTCATGGGCTTTCCATTGGTGTTTCTCTACCACTGACTAGCCTTTTAACATAGAAAACAGACCTGATGCAGGAATTAAACCAAAGAGTTAAGGTCAAGGAACTAAAGCAAAGTTTTAAGGGCAACGGAAATGTCACTGAAAAGTAAGATTTTTGTTAAAAAAAAAAAAATCTTACTGAGCACTGTAGTATGTGGGTAGTTAAATTCAAAAGCAATAGAGCTTTATTGGCAATTGCCCAAGTTAATTCCATTTGGTTCCTGTGCCATTATTCCCGTTTAAGAAACCTACAACAGAATTTTTAACAAGAAAAAAAAAATCACAAAACTATCCTCAGTATATATCTCTGAGAAGAAACTGGGAAAAGTAAACCCTATGAAACAAGCATCGTATTTACAACACAAGGCAACATCTTTATGTTAAAGATACATTGGAAAGTTGCAAATGACAGCATCTGAAAGCCAAATAACTGGAAGTTTTAACCACAGCCACAGTTTTGCTGAAACTAAAGTCTGATTTATTTTTCTTCATAAATAAAAGTTTGTTTTCACATGTCAAATGCAAGAGATAATTTGTAAGTTGTCATGAAAGTGAAAGAATATTTAACGTTTGCGCTGCAAAAACAATAGCTACAAGAAAGAATCGCTTGTTCACAACCATGAACTGCTAAATAGAACAGTCTGGGATATATTTGATAAGAGATTCTCACATGCCTATTTGCCAGAGCCAAAAGCAACACTTGTTACAGTTTTTCTGTCTTCATTTGTATGTGTAATTTATTCAAGAGACAAGTAGGTGATAAATTATCCATAAACTTAATTTTAGCAGCAGAACATAGAAGGGTTTTGCAGATTACCTGAAGGTGATTTGCTACGGTAGTTCTCTGTATATCTGACATGTTATCACATGCACTGCTGGCACGTTTCCTTGATGAACAGCATCAGTGATGAGTAACTAAAACCTACTGACAACTCGAACTCAGCAAAGTAACCTATTTGTGCCACTCTGTTCTGTATGTGTAGAAAGGGGCTAAATAGAGTGAGACCTTGCACACAGTTGACACCACATCAGTTGTAGGTGTCTGCGCAATGTCTTTTTTGATCACATGCCACCTTCAGAGAATAGTTTTCTTTTGCATCTTTCATCAAGACTGGTCAAAGGTGTGCTGGTAAATCCTATGATAATTGGAGTACGTGTTAAACAAAGCTAGAACTAAAGAAGTTATACTGATTTATTGTAACGATGCAGTTAGCACTTTGTGTCTGAGATCCTGACCCTGCAAGTGGAATGACACCTCATTCCCCTGTCTTCAGTAGAGACTCTCAAACCCCAAAAGCTGCCAAGCATGCTTTAAGCACATCTCAACTTCCTGTGACTCTACTTATGGGCAAGTTGCTAGAAATTAGTTTCTACTATTGAGTCTCTGATCATCAAGCAGATTTTCAGCTCCATGACTTGTGTCTGGGCAAAAGTAATGCTCCTACTGAGTTCCTGTAATACCTGCCTTTTGTAATTCCTGAACAGTTCAAAAAAGCCCAAACCCCATGATGACTTTATTGTAAAGATTTTTATTGTAGTTGATGATTTGTATCATCAAAACAGTGTTCTCCCATAGAATTTCTTCAAAACAAGACAATATGTATTGTGAAATCAAAGAAAAACTAAGTTCACTTTAAGAACTAGGGCAATTCAAAGCAGTTGCTTTTCACTGTGCTATACAATGGCATGCACATTAAAGTACTTGAAAAAAAAATCTTTTGGTTTTTTTTCCCCTCCCATTGTTCCCATACTCAGAAGCATACAGAGTCTCACTGAAGACAGAAAACCACTCACAGCTTTTGATTTACAGACTTTCCCCCACCATCCCTACCTGGTGCTTTTTTTTAGTTATACACATCACTGTCTTTTAGATCGTTAGTTTCATAAATATTTTCTCTGCCTATGGCACTGATAGGTATAATCAAATAGCTCTAATGGATTAGCTTACAAAGCCAGAACTTTCATCACAACAGATATGAAGGAATGGTACAGGAGGAGAAATGGACCTACTCCACAGATGGCACAGAGCTGAAGGAATAGTTCTATTCCTCCACAAAGTCAGAAGTTTTATTGCTGCGGTCTCCACTTCATTCACTGACTTCTATGTACACAGACAAAGGAAGTAGACCACAATTAAAAATGCAGTTTAAATTAAATAATTTAAATAAACCTCCATTTACCTTTTAATAGCCTGATATTTCTATTCTTACCTGGTTGTGGGTCATGCATTATGAAGGAGGCTTGACTGGCACTTAGTAAATCCCTGAGTTCAGCGTACACAGCACTGCTGTAATGAATAAAGTTTACACTTGCCCTAACAGCCTGTCTGGTAACTGCTAGTTATGAATAGCAGCATTCAGGTAGGTGGGACATCTTCTGGGAATAAGGTCTGAAACCCTTAGTTTTAGTTCTCGAGACTGCTGTATTCGCTGGATGGCAATTGAATAAAAATAACACTCTGGAAGCCTCATGCAGCTGCCTGGAAACATACTGCTCCCACAAGGCTGACAGATTTGGTTAATTGTGAGGAACTCCTTCGCTCATAAAATGAAATGGCTTCATGTCATTTCAACAAGCGTATACCTGGGAACTACAATATGAATTAGTCTTAATTTATCTGCAGTGCTGCCTGCACGCTTTATGAAAAGTATATGTGTATATAGAAACAGGGTAGAAATTAACTTCTGCCTAAGGCTACCACCAAATGTCAATTAAGCTGCCAGACTTTCAGGGGTTGGTATTCTGTCTCTCTGCCTGGGGGAAGCTTTGTATTCAATTTATTGTTGAATAAGACAACCAGTTTGGCAGGGAAAACAGATTAACAAATTATACAGTAGTTTTTTAAAAGGTGAACATAACTTACTGAAAACAAATTTAAGGAAGTTTTCTTACTATTGTTACAACTACTTTTCAATCTGTAAAGTTGGAAAGGGAAAAACCCATCAGCTGTCTGTAAGCAGGATCTAAAATAAGCAATAAAAGTTAAAAATGCACTCTTGGTTTTGTTTTATTATGTCACTATTTTATTAACATATAAATATTGGTGGGAGAAGCTGCTGCTATGCCAAGCCAGAGGATGGGAAAAAGAAAAAGTAGTGTTCTAAACAAGACACTAATTCACTGTCTGTTAAAAATACCTCATTCTTTCTATTAAACAAACACATAAATCATCTCTGAGTCTTTCTCTTTGCAAAGAAATACCACTTACCATTTTGAATAAGCCTTAGCTTTAGAGATGCTCTAATTGCTAGCTGCCAACTGGTACCCAATTCTATCCAAATAAAGACATTCAAACACAAATTAATTAATTGGCACTAAAAGTCACAGTGCTATTGTAGATAAAAAGGGTAACAAGTTTGGTCTTACCATCTATGATGCCTACAGTGGCTACCTCCACAAAAAAAACAAACTTGGTGATCTGAAGTTCTCCCCCAAATCCTCAATCCCCAGAACTAACAAAGTTTCCATGTCAAGCAGAAGGTAACAACATTACCAGCGTGTTCCCAGGCTAGGTTCTCCACATGCTGATGCTCTTCCTCAGGCTGGATGTTCTCACTCAAAGCAGCCATGGATTCTGCTGACTTAAGACCTAGCTTGCTTACTCATAGCATACACATAGTCAAACTCTTCCTCTAGGGTGTAAACTGAGGCAAAATCTCCACATGCAGCAGGATGAATGGAGAAAACCTAAGTGCAGCTAGGTGTTTTCACTCGCCATTTGCTGTTCATGAATATGATCAGGTGTCAGAAAGGAAATGTGGTCTTTACTGTTTTCATCCTAATGTTGAGTAGAACTCTGGTTTCTCTTATCCCTAGCCATTGCAGTGCTAAGGGCCTTCCTCCTACAGTTGTGTTACTTCACCCCTCAGTTGTGGGGTTTCCCCCTGCTCTTACATGGATGTTCCCATTATTCTCATGCCTTTGCAGCTATAAATCCTCATATTGTTACGTTGGGACCCTCACGGCATGAGGGTCTTTCGTCCCCTTTTTCCTATGGTTTGTTTTGCAGTTTCTTGTTCCTTGGAGGAAAACAGTACTAAATGAGTAACAAGGTAAATCATAGTCACTAAGTAGGTGATAAGCATGGCTCAATAACATGCCCACAGAAAGCCAGAGGCTGTGTATCACTTGCCCTGGTCATGTCCGATTCTGCAACTAATAAGGGCATCTTAGCCAGGAACTGGCAGAGGGATGCCTGATCTGAATTGTATCGTCCCTGTGTGGCACGTACATGGAGGAGCACCAGCTGCAGCACTGAGGAAGGCACACGTGGGAAATCCTGCCTTTCCTCAGTTGGTCAGTGGAAAGTTTTCCTTTCTTTCTGGTTCTTTCCCCTTTTATTTTTCACTACTTACACCTGCCATTAGCTATGGCACCCACAAGTAAAGCTGGCAGCATGTAAGCCTGTCTTACCACTCCTACTGCAATGCTCTGTAGTTATAAACCATGCCAGACTAAATCTCTAAACAACTCTTGACACCATTTCCTTCTGTTGTGGAAGACAAAGACAATTTCAACAGGAAACATTAGCAAATCTTCTGGAATACTGCCACTTTAAAACAAAGGGGCAAATAGGGATGTGCAGTAAAATAAAGTTATAAAAGGAAAAAAAAAATCTACATAAGGTTAATTGTAGTTGTTATCAAAACCTGCATTCTTAATTTTTATTTTTTTCCCCCCTATAAAATGCTAAATACTCTTTCTCGTGGCAGCTTCTCAATTTTCTTTTCTTTTTTTTGTAATTAGGTACAAGTATACTATTTACCATGGCAGCTGTGCTCAAATCTCATTGAATGGACATCATTAGAGTGAGCAAGGCTCAGAAAGGTTATTAAAGCCTCATCTGAACTACGAAAATGTCAAGACAAGTGGGAATGGGGAATGGTGATATGAAACTTATTCCAGGTATCTGATGTTAATGAGAAGAACAAAAAAAAAAAAACCAAACAAACAAAAAACAAAAAACAAAAAAAAGGAAAACAGCAATTGAGATGCCTTTGTGACCAAAGTCAACAATATATTCAGTTTCATATATTCCCAGCATCATTACACTATGTTGATCTTACCATCAGTTTTGCCTCCAAGCCACTAAACAAGCTTTAGTGTGCTAGAGTTTGCTAGTTACAACATGGACAAAAAAGTGGTGTATATAGGGTAAGAGAGTAAGTAAAAAAACAGCAAAAAGCCTCTCTGAAACCAGTGATTTATAAAGTCTCTTCTCTCACTAGTAAAATTCATGTGTCCCATCGCTTATTTCTTCATATGCTTTTCTTTTCCCCAGGACATGACTCTCAATTTATTTGATGAAATTAGAGAAGTCTGACAAGATTTTAGAAAATATGTACCTTAATAGTGCAAATTTTAAAAAGACTGGACATGTTAAAAAAATGCCTCTTTTTAATATGCTACGTATATTTACTGTTTGAAAAAGCCCTAATAGGCCACTCAGACAAAAAGATGTGACTAAAAAGAGGTAGTTTTTACATTAATTTTGGACTAACATGTTGTAAACTAAATTAACCAAGAATTTTTTTTTTTTGGGGGGGGGGGGGGGATATGCAGAATATATCAATGTAGTTTTTCAGATATAGCTTTCAAACAGGTAGGAAGCATACCAACTCAAGATTGTTATGTCTAAAATACACCCTGCCAACCCCTCCCCAGACAGAGCTTTATGACAAAATGCCACCTCCCCACAACAGCTCACAAGCATTGCACAGCCTGTTAGCACTGAGGTTCATGTGCACAAAAAAAAAGGAGAAAAGATTTTTTCAAGACTACAAAAGGAAGGCTATTGGCTATGATCTATTTTTTTCTTCTTCAGTGTATGTCTAAGTGTTGTTTTTCTTTCACATTCTGTTCTACAAAAGGTCTTCAGCACCTATTTTGGCAGAAAGCTTAAAATATTATGGCAATCAGAAAAGAGGTGTAACAGTGACTTCACAGAAAATTGAAGCTGAACAACACAGAGGAAAAAGGATCTTCAGTAATCCATGTAAGGCTTCTGTTTCTGGTTTTGCTTAGACCTCTTAGGTTTAAACTAATACTTAAATTTTGGACTGTTTTTTGAAAGTAAAACCTCTTCTGTTTTTCAAAAGCTATGCTTACACAATAATCTATCTACAATCCCACCAGTGGTCACCCAGGTAAACCAAAACCTACAGAACAGACGAGACCTGAACTGGAAGACTGGGTCCTTGGCCATTACAAATCAAGTATCATTAAAAAATAATAATTAAAAGCTCACGCTGTAGCTGTCCTACACTTTTCACACTAAAATCAGTATGATAAAGGAACATTAATAAAATCTGACAGATGACCTTCAGAAATTAATAGGTAAGAATCAGTAGATTCTAACAAACCATTTCACATTCTTATTTTCCTTGTTTCTATTTAAGACTCTGTCACATTGATTTGTTGTGTGGGAGGATTCCAGTATCACTGTCTTTGACGGGACTGCAGTAAACCTGAGTCTGTAGAGTGGATTTCAAACCATAAACCCGCATAGATTTATTCACTTCTTTCAGTAAAGTCAGCTGGACTAAAATTTAAAAATAAGGGTTTCAGGAGGCCCGAGGTGGCTGTTACATCACTGTGACATAAACCTTTAATGCAGAGAGACTTTCAAACTCAGACCTAAATGTAACAACACCAGAGAGAGTACGACAGGTCAGAACAAAGGGACTGGAGGCAGAAGGGGCATAAGTATTGCACAAGAAGGGAGAGAAGCAGGAATAAGAAGCCAAAGTAAAGAAGCAAACAGAACTTGTGCTCCAGGTCTCCTGCAGCCATGGTTGCATAGTTCATAAGGTTCAACATTTGAAAGGCTGTGTTGCCTTATGAAGAAATGTTATCCTGATCTATAATTACATCTGTACAGTATAAAATCAGCATTTTTTTTTAATCAATACAATTCATGTATTTAAGATCCAAGAAACTGATCTGTGTATTTGTAATCTTTGCTCATTTCATTTTGTGAGGCTGCCTATTACTGGTTTATTAAAGCCTCATTATATTATTAAGCCCAAATGTCAATCTTGGTTCCAGTCCAGACTCCTCTCTCTGTATTTAGTAATTACCACAGAAGTAATTTCCAATAGCAATGAGTTTGACACTTGCTGACCAATACAGTGTTTACAGTAGCATTGTGAGACTTCAGTCCTTTAACTAAAAGGATATATTACTCAGGAGTAATTTGCAGTATTGGAAAATGTGGATCTAAGAAGAGCTATACGTTATTTGTCTTTGTATGTAAGTGATAGACTTATTTTACATAGAGAATGCTCTCCAAGCTACCCAGTTTACACAGCCATCTCTCTCACCTGTGATGAAGACAAGCCCACATATCCTACTTGACTGTCATATGTTTATTAGAAATGGACCAGCTCAGGTCCCAATGGACTCCAGAGAAAATGTTTCACTGTGAGGACAGTCACACAGTGGAAGCATCTCCTTACACTGGACAATTCTAAGACTCAGCTTGACAGGGTGCTGTGCCAGTTCATTTAGACTATATTATTACCTAGAAAGGTTGGACCAGAGTGATCCTTGGAGTCCCCTCCAACTTGGCATTTTGTGATACTGTGAAATCTCCACCTTTCATGCCATCTAGAAGGTAGTAGAAATTATTTGCTTTCCAGCACAACTTAAGCTTGTAATTTTTCATATTATTTTGCATATTCAGGAAAACTCACCTTAGTAGCTAAGACTATGACCATAAAACCCCTAAGCTTAGCTCATTCTTCCAGTAGGCAAAATTTTCTTGCTTTTCAGGTATTACCAGATGCAATTTTAACCAAAACAAGTGAGCAAAAAAAGTGAAATGTGTACTTTGGAATTTCAGAAATCACTGAAATAATGGCTTCATACACAACCATCCTGCAGTCAGGAGGACTGTCTAGGACATCTCTAAGTAAATAATCAGATACATCACTATAAACCTAAGGAGCATCTAACGATTACCCCAAATTACACTGGATTCAGAATTTTAAAAGTATTATCCATATTAAACCAGAATGATCTAATCTAGCAGGACCAGCTTCCAGAATACTGTCTAATGTCTTGTCAGCATATTTCCAATTCAAAATTTGATTTTAAAAAACAATGGATTTTTCCAATTATTCTCATGCTGGCTATAAATAACACCCATCTGTGAATTAATATAAATGCATTGAGGAAACCATCAAAATGTTCCTTAAAAATCAAACATATGTTAAGTGTTCTCTATGTCAGGCTCAAGCTAATTTCCTCAGTAGCTAGGCTTCTCCACATCTGACACATTTCATGGGTTTTGGTTTGTTGTTTTGTTTGTTTTCTTAATTTTAACCTGTTGCAAAAGATTAATCAGTTCAGTGGGAAAATGTGTAAGATCTGGACAAACAATTTAATAATGTTTCTTTTTAAATGCAGATCAGATATATCATGAATTTTTTTATGTTCCATTTCCAAGAGAAAAAACCCACCATAATGGTAAAAGGCTGCTAGGATTTAAAAAACAAAACAAAACAAAAAAAAAACCCAGCAGAACTAAAGGAAAAGCTCCAGCTCCTTAGTTTGCTCAGTAATGTTTTGCTGTGTTATGACCTGAACCAATTTCAGATGATACATTTAGAAAAGAGAGGTCTCAACTCATAGGTGTGAATCCAGTACCTGTGACATCAACGTGGAGGAAAGAAAAAACAAACAAAACAAAAAGTAGGAAATATACCCCCCCACAAACTGCTAATGAACTAGGGGAGAGGAAAAGAAAGCCACTGATCATGCACTGCCTTTGACTGACTGCAAGCAGCCACCATATTCCTTTCCATTCCTGCCTCATGTAGGGGCACCAGCTGGGCAAGAAGCTCACATGAAGATGTCCTCGCCTAAGCAAAACTGATAGATTCTAAGGGACAAGTCATTTACTCAGTTGTCAGGTTTAGAACAAGAAATCAAAGTGCAGGCTTTTCATATTTCTCTATTAGTTAGTCCTGGTTTTCTAAAGCATGTAACAATGCCTTTATTAATACTGTTGGTATATACAATGGGTGTGAGGAGGAAGGTTGTGGAAGCCTTTTCTGGGCCTGCAGGTGTGTAGACGAGTGGAGTTTCCCAGCACAGTGGGAGGGGGGTTGTAACACAGATCACATCAGTTTTGACAGTTGTTAACAGACAGCACTGGACAACTCATTCACCAATGACTAAAACTCTCCACAACTGGGTTACTCAAACGGAAGTTTTTGTGCTCCCAAGTTCCTTCGCCTGCCCTGGATAGGTTTCTTATTAAAAAAATAACAATCAGTTAAAGCTGATCCAGTCCATTATTTTTAGCCAGCTACCTTTGGAGGCCAGCGGATGACAACAGAATGGAAAATTCCTTTCCTTCTGCAGCTCTGCAGGTGCACTTGCATCATGAAGGAGCTTCTGAATAAAGCAAATTGTACATATTACTACTGTCTTCAAAACAGCTTATGAACTTTTTAGTCCATTGTGAACACAGGTCCCTGTATTAGAAGGGAGCCTGTGCCCTTAAATCTTAACTCTGTGAACTCTTTCCTTTATAGTACCCAACATGAGAACTTTTTCAGGAACAGGAAAGTCTGAACTCTAATGAGATCCTCTCTGACAATTGTAGAATAAAACCTTCTATTATGTGTACTACAGAGACTGGAAACACTTTTGCTATACCTCTCATTTTTCTTTACGATCCCCTGAGTCCCTTAACTGGAGTGCAATGCCCCTGACTTGAATTTATATCGTTCTTTTCAAGATGCAGTAAACAGCAGATTGCAAAACCTAATTGCTTAAGGAAAGATAATTTCATGGAGTGACAGACTATTGTGAACTAGATTAAACAATGCAATATATTAATGCCTGAAGTAAAAAATACAGAAATATGGACACGGTGACACTTCTTCATATCCTTGTTTTGACAATCAACCAATAGAGTGACTGAATAGTAAACAAAAAATTCATTCTAAAGTATCCAGCATTAAGCAAATTTTCTGTTGTGTAGCAAATGTCTGAAGGTTAAAATTATTCCAGAAGATAGGATCTAAGTATCTGAGGGTCTGTGTATAGGAGTAAAAGAGGAAAGGAGGCAAAGCACAGCAATACGACGCAAAATGTGCTATTTCGACAGCCTCTGCAATCCTGCACAATAACTTGAAGTGTAAGGTACAGAGGCTTAAACTTGAAAGCCTACCTAAAGAGAGCACTGCACTTGTGTTCAGAGTTTGATTTCCTTAAAGCTCCATTAAAGCCAAATAAGAAGTAATATTTCCATTTCCAAATAAACAAGATATCAGCTGTTGCTATTTCAGAACCATGGAAGTAGCTTTACTGATTTTAAAGTTTAGAAATGGTGGCCTTGATAAACACATAAACATGTTCAAAAGAACTATATCAAGATCCTAAGATAGAGTGCAAGCTGGTAAGACTTTTCTTTGTACAAATGAACTGCAGCCAGAAAATAAGGCTAAATTTGAAAGTAAGACCATGCCAGTGTTGTGAGGGTTTTGCCAGTTGGTTTCTTGTCTGTTGTTTGGTTTGGTTTTTTCTCCTAGAACGAACAGCTGCTGAAATATGTATCTTAGCTATGTAGCAGATACTACCACTCACACTCTGAATGACCATATCACCTCTGTCTCTGTTTAGATAGAGTTATCTGGCCAAGAATATGAAGCCTCATTCAACCCAATTTCTGTTGTAAGTGGAGCACAGGTAACATTACTGGTCCATTATCAAATGCTCCCAGCTCTTTATTTGGATAGCGCTAGTAATGTTTGAACTTCAACAAAATAATCTTACCTACTGACAAAGGTGAACTGAAGAGTTAGTTACAACATTATAAAGAACTACTACAGGTTTATGAATGGAACCAGCACATCAACCTTCCTTTGTCCAACAAGGACAATATTGTGTAGATACACTTCCCTGAAGGACATGGATCAGATTTACACACAGATGTCTTACAGCTCAAAGCATTCTGCTACTACTGCCATCCTACAATTCATGTAAGGGAAAAAAATGAAATAAAAAGACTAAAAAAAATTCCCAATGTCACAAAACAAGGAACAGAAGTCAAGTCCTCCTCTTCTCAGTGCCACATGGCCAATGGCATCAGGTGCACCCTGAGCAAGTTTGTCAATGACACCAAGCTGTGTGGTGGTGTGGCTGATATGCTGGAGGGAAGAGATCCATCCACAGGGACCGTGCCATGCTGGAGAGATGGGCCCAAGCCAACATCGTGAACTTCAACAAGACCAAGAGTGAGGTCCTGCATCTGGGTTAAGGCAATCCCAAGCATCAATATAGGCTGAGCAGTGACTGGCTTGAGAGCAGCCTTTGGCAGAAGGACTTGGGGGTGCTGGTGGACAAGAAGCTCACTATGAGCCATGAGTGTGCTCTTGTAGCCCACAAAGGCAACCAGATCCTGGGCTGCATCAAGAGAAATGTCACCAGCAGATCCTCTGTTCCACACAGGTGAGACCCCACCTGGAGTACTGCATCAGTTCTGGAGCCTCTATTATGAGAGGAATATGGATGTGCTGGAACATGTCCTGGGAAGGCCACGAGAATCATCAGAGGGTTGGAGCACCTCTGCTATGAGGTGAGGGAGACTGAAGGAGTTGGGGCTGTTCAGTCTGGAGAGCAGAAGGCTCCAAGGTGACCTTACTGTCATCTTTCAATATCTTAAAGGTGCCTACAAGGAATCTAGGGAAGAACTTTTTAGGGTGTCAGGTAGTGACATGACTAGGGGGAATGGAACAAAGCTAAAAATGGGTAGATTCAGACTTGATGTTAGGAAGAAATTCTTCACCATGAGAATGGTGAGACCCTGGAACAGGTTGCCTAGGAAGGTGCTCAAAACCCCATCTCTGGAGGTATTTAAAGTCAGGTTGAATGAGGCTCTGAACAGCCTGATCTAGTGTGAAGTGTCCCTGCCCATGGCAGGAGGGTTGGAACTAGATGATCCTTGTGGTCCCTTCCAACCCTGTCTGATTCTATGGGCATCATCATTGCTAGCAACAGCACTCCATAAGACAATGTTTCTACCTATCCTTTACTACTGCATACATGACTTCAATATTTTCACTTTCAGAAGAGAAAATTTTAGTTTCATCACAACATTCCATTTGACAAAATTGGAAATATATCTCAAAACAATGGAGTCTTGAAAAATCTGAGTCTATGGTATTGCATGCTCTCCATAAAGATTTCCAAAACTGCAAAAGAATCCACTACTGGTTTGGTTTTTTAAATTTTTTTTCATTTTTTGGTTCTTCAATATTACATGTCCTCCTAAGCTCATGACATGCTTTCAACACACCTGACCTTGACAGCTTAAGGACCTGAATACAAAACCACAGCATAGCTGGGAGGTATATTCTCTAAAAATGCTCCTCTAAACAATCACAGTATTTTTTCCCTCATTAATAAATATTTTATCTCTCTCTAATTTTGAATTGGTGTGGTTGCTTTTTGCTGTGTTTGTCACTGGTTGGTTGTTTTGTTTGTTTGTTTGCAGGGAAAGCCTTTTGATAAGAAAACTTCATATCCCATGCAATATCTCCTAAAAGTACATTTTAGTGATTGTGTTCAACTATGGCTACAGGCCAAGAGGAAAAGGGTTTGCCTGGCAGTTTAATTGACAGAGTATCTGAAGTGCCCTTGAAAATTATTTAAAAGTTTATTACAGTCCTAGAGGTCAAGAATGAGAGGCTTCCAACAACAGTTCTGCTGAGGTCCTTCTCTGACCCAGATGCTGTAAGTTTGATGTTCCTATTAATTCAAAAATTTTACTTAACACTCAGACACCTTCGAAAACTCTCCTCTTTTGAAAATTGCAGTCGTTCATATACTGTAGAGCTCAATAATGTTGGAATCTCTGACTGGAACAGAAATCTGTACTGAACCACAATTGCCTGAAACAAAATAAGCTACAAGATGCCACAAGCTATGGGAGAACAGGTTTCAAGTATCACTAATTTAATATTTGAGTTGTAAAGAAGTGAAATGTGCTGAAAACAAGTATAAAGTGACACAAGTATTTTCTGTATGTATGAAATACTTCACTGGGCACTTAGGGCATTCCTTTCTCATGAACATTGTCACTGTAATGAATTTTGCAAGATACTATCTGCTAAATAAATAGCAATTGCTGCACTTACTAATAAAGTTTGCAAAAATTAAATCACTTGCAAGAAAAGGAGTATGCTATCTACACTGGCACTGCCTCCATCAGAAATCTTGGGATACAGATTACACTTTAGAAGCATTCTAGCATAGATATTTGTATAGAAAACAAAAGAAAAATGCCTTCATACTGAATGGGAAATCTAAATTTTCATTCTGCCAGAGGACAGAGAATACCTTCACGACTCTACCACATACACAAAATTATCAGCATGGCAGGCTGACAAAAGAGGTTAACTGACAGGTACAATAGCTTCACCTTAACCCAGGTGTCAGGAAACATGTCATTATTGATATTCAAAGCCAGAACAGAACAGTTAAATGAGTCACAGAAAGCTGGATAGACAGGTATTTAAAATATCATGTGTATGAGAATAAACTCACGGCTCACCTTTCCTTAGAAAAAATGAAGTCTTTTTTGTTTTATTTTTATTTTAAAGCTTATTCTTCTGTTAAATATACTCTTCATATGGCTTTGGATGTTTCTGCTATATCCAGATGTTGTTTAAGTGAAACTGACCAGTTTTTCCTCAGTCTTCTGCATTAAATACACAGAGCTATTCAAAGTGTTACAGAAAATGCAAGCTCAGAAACTGGCTTAGCTGATCTCATAGGTATGAATACAAGCTGGAAGTCAATCCAACATGAAGTGCAGTTTAAACATGGTAATGACAGCAGGTCAGAAAACGTGCATGGTGAAAATCAAGATCCATGTTACACTTGTTTGATTTTCAAGAACACAGAACATTTGACTCATGTTAATTATGACAAAATAGGATAAATGTTTCAAGGGAAATGAAGGACAATGCATGCAAACTGCTTTTAATCATTCGTCCTCTTCCACAAACATATCAGGTGTTCTCAAAGGACTTACGGGTTGTCAAAATAAGGCTTGTCCATATACTATTGTTATATCTACATAAAACCCCAGATAAGTGCTTGATCAACATTACATATGAGAACCATAAGGGATGCAACTAGAGAGGACCACCGAATGGATTGCAGGACCTTCTTGCACATGCAGTATCCATACTGATTCTCTCATTAACGTGAGCTAGGTTTTCGTATTTCCATCAAAAGTAGTTAGAGACACATTAAGATAATTTGTTTTGAAAGAAATTAGTCTCTTGATAATATCAGTGAAAGGCATGTGAATGGCAAAAGGATATCCAGCCTCTGTCTGAAAACAGCTATTGGCTGTAAACTCCACGTACTGAAATTATTATACAAATTAGGGTCTTCAAGACATGTTAGAAACCTTTTTTCACTTTCCATAGAACAGATTTATAAATCTGGTCTCTGCAGCGAAGGTGAATAATTTACAGTTCCCCACCTCTAACTTGATAATGAAAATGAGTCCAATTTGAACTTTTAACTCTTTGACACTGGAGAATATATAATGCAGAATTAGAATGTAATATAAATGGAGGCTGGATCAACTTATTAATCATTTTATGATCTTGGCTAAAAACAGTAAAAAAACCTCACTATTAAGAAAATTGGCCATTTAAATAAACCATTAACATTTCAACAAATGTTAGCTTTGTTATTCTTCATTTAAGAGCAATTCCAACTCTTAGCAGAAGTATTCGTCCGGAGTTGCCTTCTTTTCTGAAACAACAGACCTCGGTTACCCTCCAAACAAATTTGTTCTCACAGACTTAAATAACAAAGATAGTTTGAACCCAGAAGAGTCTTAAGCATTCTCCTAAAAAACCCAAGCCAAAACAATCCCTTCCACTTTGTGCTCATTTTGGTAAGCACAGATATTTCTATCTTTATGCCAACCACATGTAATACTTTACAGAAAGGCAAGAATGCAATAGCAGCAAGTTGTAGTTAGTACTGGGGCAGCAAGATGACTCAAAACATGGGTGAAAACGATGAATCGTGATGCTTCATCCCTTGGTAATAACAGGGGATTTCTACTGTTAAGATTATGAAGTTCACTGTAATCTTCACTACAATTCATAACCTAGCTGAATTTGAATTCATAACAAAAGGCATAAGAAGGTCAATGTACCAGACACTGCTAGACAAAGCTGTATAAAAAAGACACTGCCTGAACAGACATTGAATATTCTATTTCAAACACCCATCCTTGACAAGCAAGCTAGAATTAAGATTTACTTCTTGTGTATCAAGCCCTTCAGTTTGATCTGTGTAGCTGCACAAACTTTCCCCTGCTGTTTGAAGCATCATTTCAGACTGTTCAGCACAAAAAACCATAAAACACACTCAGAAAATAACAGTTGTTCCCTTCTGTCACAGGTCTGGTCTGAACCAAGGATGGTCTGAGCAGTAGTACCTTCAGCTAGAGTTCAGGTACCCCAGCTTTATTTCCCAGCTCAGTGACAACCCCTTCTGCAGACTTGGACTCTCCCAACTCTGTTGCTCTCCCCAGTCTATAATGTAAGTGTTCATAATAATGGCACCAAAGCCACCTTTCTGAAAGAAAAAACACAGAAATTGGAATGACTCCTGCAACAGGTCCTGTGCTATACCATGTGATAACAGGGCAGAAAAAAGGCTCTAAGCCATTCTTTGATCCACTTCTGTAACGTGTATATCACTTGAGAAACATTTTGTGGGACAGAGATAAATGAGGTAACAAAACTGTTGTCTTGTGTTCAGCTTTGTACATATTGCTGATCATTTCTCTACTGAAGAACATCACCAGCTCCTGAAATCCACCTCCTTCTCCTTCCTCTTCCTCATTAATTGAAGGCTGTGTCATCAGACCAGTAGCAGCAAACGCATTCTTGACATGTAAGAGGCCAGAAAGAACAACAGCTCCCCAGAGGGTTCAAAGAATAGCAACCTAATAACCACATAAATGATTAAGGGCATTGAACTAAAACCCACTACCTAGAAATTGTAAATCTGCAATTTGTAAAAGAAAGTCTTGCCATCTTTGTATGATGTGAACAAACATCAAATGTGTGTGAAAGATGAGCACCAGTACTAACGAGCAAACTTTTAGGGATGACAAACTCAGGAACTTAAAGAATATAACTAGCTAATTCTGCGTATGATTTACAATACATACTTTTCTTTGCTATCTGAATAGCCACTACTTATTTTAAAGGGGTAGATTTAATTTTGGTTTAGGTTTTTCAGGGGTTTTGTTGGTACATTCTACATTTAGAAATTCTTTGGCACATTGCTGCCTAAGAGATAGCAATCAGACAAAGGTCTAGCCTCACATTTTTAACAGTCTGAAAATGTTCAGCTATGCTGGATATTTTTACACAGACTATTCTCTCTTGTCTATTGCAACTGAGAGAGCATGGGAGCCAATGACCATTTAAATCATTAGAACAACATTTTCTACTCACCTAACTGTCTTTGGAGCCTAAGTTTCATTGATTTTCCATGGGACTTATCTTCCTCAGTCACTAGGGCTTTTGAAGACATCGTCATTAAGCAGTAATCTAATCTCCTTTTTTTTTTTTTTTTTCCTTCTTCTTCCATAAATTGCTACCAGCCCTGACTAGTCAAAGTCAAAAACATCCCACTTCCTGGTTTAAAATAAATACTCGAAACTAAACCACACAACAAAATTTTGATTCACTGTAAACAGTATTGACAAAAGACCACAAAAACCCACCTTGGAAAGCTGATCGGTGTTGCTCAGTGAAGAGAAACAGATTAAAATAGCCAGGTGAATCCACATTAGTCATCCAGCCTATGAACAACACATAAAGCTCCACTTTGCCTTTTTTTTTTTTTTTTTCCCCCTCCCCTTCTTTTTTCTTTTAATAAACTATCTTCAAGTAATAAGGTGGTTCAGGACAATTAAACTGCCATCTCTGATAGGCTAACTTGGCACAAAATTTTACTCAGGCAGTTACATCTATCTATTCTGAACTGTTTCAGTCTGATGAACTGTGTGTAGTGTGACAGAAAGTAAAAAATCCCCTTACTATGTTGCTAAAAATACCAATACCAGGTTAGCACATTTAAGCCACATAAAGCAAAAGAAGTAGTAATAAAATATGGATTTCTCTGTTTCTCGTGTTTGAGGGAAAATTCTCAAATTCTTTGCTATGTACATCTCAGACATCACTGCAAGGTGTTCTCTGCATCTGAATACAATCAGCAGACAAATGTGACTGAGAACTCAATAGAATCAGTAAGATACAGAAATAAGGACAAATTCTAGAACTTTTCAACACTCAACTCGAATTTTCAGCTCTATAAATTGCAGACTAGCTCTCTGCTTGTGTGGGCTAGTAATGGTTCTCCCTTGGGTTATTATACACTCAATGCGTCTGAGGCCAGCCATGCCCCAGCTATACCTCCTCTCTCATTACTGTCCCCCTTTTGGGAAGCAGGAAGTATTCAGTATGTACCAGTAACATGTTCACCAGAAATTTGGATGGATTTTTTTTTTTTTCCCTGAAGGACTTTTCAGATCTGTCCATGCTTCTACGTGTTGTGAAAACATAAATCTTTGTTTTATTTTGGCTTTGGGTATTTTGAGAATCTTGGAAAACAAACCCAGCAGTGTACTTTTTAAAAAGTGGACTTGAATTAACCTATCTGCAATACAGAATTAATTTCAGTGATTATTCAGATAATATACAGTGACTGAATATTATGTTTAAGGTCATCCTACCCCTGGAAAGGAAGAAGTGCATGACTACACAGCATAGATGGTGAAATTTCTGAGAGACCTCCAGCTGCAAGACAAGCTCATATTCCTTCTCTTTCTGCAACATGTCACTTCTCTTGTAGGTCAGTATAAGGGGATAAGAAGGTAATTATCCTGTATCCTTCTCACCCACTTGGTAATAATTTCTTCCCTGTATTTCCCTTCTGCACATCAGCATATCTAGTGATAGACAAATGGTGCTCCTGGTGAATGCTGAATATTGGCCCTACCTATTTTATGAAAACATAACAATGACATAATGAGCAATTTTATTAGGTGGTTTAAGACCATCGTAGCTAGCCAGAGTTCAGCTATGAGATGAATTAAACTGGACAAAGTGTCCATTTGACATTTAGACGGAAGCTTCTTCGATGAGTTTGTCTCAGAACATCATGCATGTAAAATTGCTCTTTAAATTGGCTTTTGCAAGAAAGTTGTTTGATATGTATTTCAAGCTGATGAGAGCCAAAACCAACTGCCAGTTGCTAGTTGATTTTTGGAGCTTCCTTTTAGCTGTGTTAGTTCCTGTTTATTAAATTTAAGATATGTACTTTTTATTTTTCCACAGCACTTTGTAGTTTTTTCCATTACTGGCAATTAATTTGATCAGTGAAGGCAAAAAGAATACTTTCATGTATTGCTATGTTTTTTAATTCTCTGCTGATGTGTGATTAAGTATTCTCTTTCACACAGAACAAAGAGTCTTGTTTCTCTGTTATTTTCTTCTCTTTTGTTTTAGGAAGTACAGATGAATCCATTTTATCTCAATGTGATATTTCTAGTAAAAACTAAACTGATTCTTTATTTTATAAAGTTGGGTTTTATTAAATGTAATTTTCCCCCTAAGTTATAGATAAGCTGAGAATTAAGTATTTTATGTAGAAATTTTTTTGTCTGACTGCTAAATACTGTTAAAGGAAGCTTACTGTAGAGAGGATAGACATAAGTTTGATATGAAGGTTTTAATCTTAAGTCCAAAAGCACTTTGTATTCCACCAGAATCTGCCACATTTTCACACTCAACCTCTTCCAGAAGTCAAAACTACTTTACAGAAAGGAAGGGACCACAGAGTTAAATGGATTATTTTATGTTTAACATAGGAGAACAAGAAAAAAAAGCAGTTTGTCTGGTTCAAATTAGCAAGGACGAAACAAATTTTTCATCCTGATCCCACACTTCAAGATATGAAGTGTCATCTATAGCTGAAGTTAAGAGTACTTTAAAATGATAGATGTCCATTTCAAAAACAGGCTGAATAACCTTATGAAACTAATTGTCACTATTTGAATTCAAGCAACTGAAAAATAATTGTGGTAACCAAAGAACTGAAAAGTAGAAGAAATCAACACTGAAAAAAATGTTGACTGTGTGACAGTCTGGTCTTACAAAAAAAAAAAAAGGTGATAAAAGGTGATATTGCAGAGAAGGTATCCTGTTTCAAGGTTAGTCAAACACAAACCAGATATTGAAAAGACTAGATTATATTTTTGGCAGTGTTGACATTTACAATGGACTGAAGCCCCAAGCTCTTATCCATCCAAGCATTTACGGTATTTTACTCTTGTTTGGGGGCAGGAAGGGAGTATTTTAAGGAACCAAGATCTCCTGGGAGCAAAGAACCATTTTCTAATGAGTTAAGATACATACTGGTCCAAAAGATCTAGCTCAAAAACGTAACAACTATGCTAGATAGACTGGCAAACCTTTCAGGAGAAGACAAAAGTAGCACAGGAGTAGTAACAGAACATATGTTGAGAATGGCTTTGAAAATACTGCAAGTAAATTAAAAAATCATGTTTTTAAGAAAGCAAAGAGTTGGAAACTTCTGATAGAGAAAAAGAACCTCAGAAGGTCTTTTTGAAGAAAAATATTGTGATTCAGAAAGGTTTAGCTATAATAACAAAGCATTTCTAGCTCTTTAAAAAAATCTGTGTGAAATTAAAGGGCATAAATCTCTACTTCCTGCACAAGGAAAAGACAACATCGGAACTAGGTCCTCTCCGAACCTGTTTGCAACGTCACTAAGTTGCACACAAAGTGGCAAAGCTTTTTTGTGTTTGTTTCCTATAAAATCCTTTTTTCGTTTGTCCCTATAAAATCCTTACAAATACAGTCCCTATAAGGATGGTAATTAAAAAAAGAAGCTCTAAGTAACTGATAAGAAGAGTTTGATGAAACAGAATCTAATATAACTTTTTAGGAGTAAATATGTATCACAGGAACATAATAAGCATCAATGCAACTTATTGTATAAAGCAAAACGGTGTAAAATGCTAAGACAGGTAGGCAGGTAGGGAATTAACACTTGAATATTTTTTATTCATTTGCTCCAACTGTACAAAGAAAATAAGCTTTACATAAAAGTAAAATCTAGCAACCTACACATCAAGGCATACCTTCTGCTCACATCTGCATACCTACAATTACATTAGGTGGTCTCATTTTAAGGAAAGTAGTAAATACTCGACAATTCATACTCTGCTTAATCATTACAACAATAATTCAGTTCAGTTGCAATTGGAAACCTGACTCTATTATTCCTCCATTTTAATAAGCTTTACAAATGGAAATCTATTATGCCTAAACAGCCTGTATTTCAAAAAAAAAAAAAAAAAAAAAAAAAGAAGGAGAAAAATCAGAGGCTATTAGAAAGCATTCCTTCCTTTAAAAGTGTGCTCAAAGGCTTTAGAAAACATTTAATAGTGCTTGATAAAGTGATTCATTCTCTTTCCATTCGTCAGCCATTGGCTCTGAACTAGAGATGAATCTCTATAGAAGAGGTCTCTAGGATGTGTCTGCATACCCTGAATGCCACGATGTCCTTCTTTGTTGGGCATCCTAGGACAGATGGCTCTGCAAACAGTCTCTTTCATAAAGTGGTATATCAATGCCAAAAAAATCAGTTGCTATGCAACTTCAGTATCCCTTCACACCAACAGAAGTAGGTGATGTAAAAGCTTGAAAAAGCTAGTTGTTCAGGGTAGAGAGCCTGCAAAGACTCTACAATTCCAGACTCTCTTTGAGTCATCATCAAAGTAAACTGGACTAGCTGAAATGAAACACTATGGCAACTTGTCTGCTGACCTGAACCGAGGTGAACCTGAACCCTGTGTGTCTGTTGGCAGTCTGGCAAGCAAGCAGAAGGAATCCTGCTACAAGTAGTGGGTGAATCGTCACATGCTAGAACAATGATTATTTCATTTCTCAGAGCAGCAGTGGACATTTAGGCATCTTCAGAAAGAGCAAGAGAGACTACAGTATCCTACAAATGCACACAAGTGTTTGCCTCTCTCCTTTTGTGGAGTGAAGAGATGACACCGCTGGAGGTGTAAATGATTTAACTGCTAAGTAATTATATGAAGAGGGGACTGCGACCTTTATTTTGCTAACTGTCTATTAGAAGAGCTTCTCTAATTTTGACTGGGACAAATTAGACAATTTCCAGAAATAGTTCTTGACCTTCAGCACATAAACCTTGAAGGCAACTATTGCACAGCAAATAATTAGCTAAGTGATATATTACTGGATCATACTATAGCGTCCTTTAACAAGATGACATTCTACGTATGCAAGCTCTGAACTCTTATTTTCCACGTCTGAGTTCTGCACAGATAAAAGTGAACATTAATAAGGGAACAGAAACCAGAGGCTCAAGTATCTGAACCATGAAGAGGAGAATCATTTAAATTGCTTCAATCTTTTGTTTCTGGCACCACGCCGTCTAGTCATATAAAACTGTAATTGAAACCATGCGGTGTGTGTAGTGGGTTCATTACTGGCTCTGACTGAGTTGTCTCGTGTGCTAACCATGTACTGATTTTTTGCATCCTTAGGGTCAAGAATGTTTCACCTATGCATTTGTTAGGACATATTGGTTGTTATTCCTTCTAGGAAATTAAAGCTATCTAGTACTTAAGAGCCGGAGAATAATTTCTGAGTTCAACCCCTATGTGATACTGCATGCCACATTTAAGCATCTGTAAAATAAACCATCTGTGAAGATCTTGTATTTATAGACTTTCAATATAACAATGGTTTAAATAATTGATTCATAAGGCTTTGCTATAATATATATAAACACACACACAAACTTTGGTATGATAAATACTCCATTTACTGCAAATAATTATTTGCTGAGTAATAGTTTTCCAGTGCTCAAAAGAACACATTCATTTTAGAATGAAGTACCTTGCCTAGAAAGAATTAATATATGATTTTAATATAAAGTGTAATTGTAATTACGTCTGGAGAAGATGCCAAGTACCTCCACTAATACATCCTGAAATGAAACCCACATATTTAACATAACATGTAAGATTAAAGCCTGATAATGACACCTTTGTAGAATTTAACACAATCATATTCATTTTGTTAGACTTCACTCATGAACTGCTAAGAGAATTAAATTTTCATTCAGAAAATGCAGCTGAAAAGCATGTCACTGTCCAAAACATTCTCTGTCCTCTAATGCAAAACACTGTCAGCTGAAGTAACAGGAAAATACAAACATACATGTGTCTGCAGGGCAAGAAAGCTGTAAATGTTGACCTGAGAACAACAAGAAGTTTTCAGGACAAGCACTATACATTTTGTCTAAAATCTTGGTTTTTTTTAGAAGTACCAACAAATGTATTTCACACAATTGGTACATTTACTACTACTCTTAAACATCATGCATTTAAACTTATTTTACTATGACAAATTCTGTTGTCTATACTAAGATTCTGTAATGCTTTCATAAATATTTTAAAACATGAGAATTAAGCAAAAATGCATCATCGAAGCCCTGTCCTTCCTCCCTCTCTGAAATGTTTCTAATCATTAACACCGAATGGGCCTGTGCTGTCATGCAAATAACAAAAACTGTGGCGAATGCACATTGAGCCTCCCTTTTTATCTTTACAAAACTTGAACAAGATACTCTGGTGGGGGAGGAAAAGATACAAAGAGAAAGAAGAATTCATAGATGACTTCTTTTCTATCTTGAGGTCAAGACTTCACCTTTCTTGGAACAGTTAGGCATTTCATCAGCCTATGAAATCATAAGCACTTAATTTTTATGTTCCAAGCTGCAATAATCCATGGTTGCCCTGGGAATTCATGGTGTGGGGGAAAATAAGTTAAGTACTTCAACTTAGGAAATTATATTATTAACATGAGATATTTCAACTGGCACTTATTTGTGAGTACAAACCTGGCTTGTGTGGTCTATGAAACAACTTTATTTAGCTACAAATGGAAGGAACTGCAATTCTTAAATGAAAATGTATTGTTCTTTCACACCACACAGAAGCCGATCATATTCATGTCTGTACATGCTTGACTAAGGAGCTTCTTTGACAAAGAAGATCTGAGCATAGCTGGTTTCCTATTTATAGGCACAAGTATTGTCATAACAAGTAAAGACAGGAATATTTTAAAACTAAGATGGTGGCTTTAAAGAAAGTGCCCCTTTTATTTACACTAAATAAAAGCTAAGCTATAGCACATGATTAGTGTAACATTTTAAAAGATTCTGTGCAAACAGTCAGCAACTTGTAGATTTCCTCTGCGTGATCCACTTCCTTCTGTAGCTTAGCAACATTAAGACTATAACAAACAAAAATTAATTGTGCCAATGCTAATTTCCATATGTGATGCTCATCCAAGTGCACTGGCACCGCTTAGATTTTAACCTGCAACGTGCCCACATTGCATGCATACAATAAGAAATTATTACAATGCAGCTCAGGGAAGTGTAGTGGTGTTGTGTTGCATGTAAGCAGGAACTGCACTGTATCGGTAGTGTTGACTATCAATGGGAGCCAGTGCAGCTGAAGCAGATGTTTCATGTTGATAAGCAAAGACTGGAAATTTCTAAGCCACTTTTTCTGTTTTCTTCACTTTCTCCACCATACTTGGCAATAACTGAACTGGTATGTTTGCCTTGTGCAACCACTCTGCTTAGTGCAGGCTTGCTCATCTTTCCATAATTCCAAATTAGTCATGCTAAATCACAAACCTCCTCCTTTCAAAGTGCCACATTCCTTCAGTTGGGAATTCTCCCTGGCTATCAGACAGCAGCATGTAACTTTCTTTTGGTTATCCTTTTTGTAGAGATTTAAGAGGGAAAGACTCGGCCTACATCAACACTATTTATCAACCTAGCTATGGAACAACATACAATGGGAATCTCCAATGTAAGGCACACATTATGCTATTGGCCAGACACCTGAATCACCAAATGCAAAATCCCGTGCAATTCTATGGAATTATACCCTGCCATACTCACCATATTTCTTAAATCCACCACAGCATGAATAGTCATAACTAAAGATTATCATTACAAGACAGAACTAAGGTAACTGAAACCATGTTCTGTAACTAAGCAAAACAAGAAGGTTGATACCAAAGCTACCCTAAATTCATACAATAATTTATATGGAATGAGACTTCTATAGGTTGACTACTCCAACCCCCAATCTCAAAGCAGATCCACTAAGCTCTGGTTGATCAGGACCCTGCCCAGCCAAGTTCTGAATATTTTCAAGCATGAAGTCTTGATATCTTCTCTGGGCCCTTATCTCAGGGTTTGACCATGTTGAACAAGGTTGATCCTATATTAATTGAAATGTCTTGTGATTCAACCTGTGTCTGTTGCACCTCATGCCATGGTTGTGCACCTTGAAGAACAGAGTAGCTTCATTTTCTCAACATCCTCCTCCTGCTGGACAGTTGTGGACAGCAATGTATGTCTGAGACACATGGGAAGGAACATATGTCTGAGACATATGGAAAGGAATCCATATAAGTCCCATGTGCACTTGCTTGGTACTTTGCCATTTGAAATCAGGCGTGGATAGAAAAGGTTAATCACTTATCTACCAGCATTAATAAAGGTATAAAATATTGTGCACAGAAATGGTCTCAGAGCCTGTTTGTGGAGTCCCTTCTTTAAAGTAGTAACTTTCCCTGCTGCCCTTATGGCATGACTTTGGATATCCACACAGCTTACAGTTGTCTTGGGTAGTGTAGTTCAACACTTGTAGGTGACATCTCAAACATCAACCTAAAGAACATTTTTTTTTTTTTTAAGTATCTCTGCAGTTTTCCTCCCTTCCCCACAAGGAAAGGCCATGTTAGCTGTAAATTCCAAACTTCTGGACAACAACTGAGCTATGCAGGGGTTTAGGAGCTGTGTATCAGTCTGAATTTCAAGGGAAGACAATCTTTCCCCTTACAAATTAGTTTATAAATTAGACAACAGTTTACCATTAGAGGACTGCTATCAGGATGCATACTGGAAGATGTGAACAGAACATTCAATCTCGATTCAACCTTAGTTATGATTTTTAAAAATGAATAGAAGTCTAACAATAAATTATACCTTCCTCAGTGGTTAAAATATTCCAAGTAGTAAAAAATAATAATTTTTTTTTAAATCTATAAAACACACTGAAATTTATTGTCCTTTACAAGTTCTATAGTATTAGCTGCAACCACATCTCTACTAATTAAATATATATTAGGCTAGAGAAATCAATGTAGTTAATGAAAGTAAAACAATGGCAGAACATAGCTTACCAATTAAAGTGAAAATAGCTTGTTGAAAATGTAAGGGCTTCTAACTACTGTGAGACTTTTCAAGATATTTTCTTATCATTAGGCTGCTAGCTTTGGAAAGTCAGAAAATATTTAATGTTTAGTAAAATTTAGTTGCAGAGGAATGTTAATATGCAAAATATTATTTTAAGAAGCACGAATTATTTAATTGAATTACTAGCATAAAAATGACATAATGTAGAGAACATCAGGGGCAAATTTTTAACACTAAGTCATGCATCAGAAAAAAAAAAAAATCCACAAGCCACTATCTAATCACAGCATCGACACTGCCAGAATCTTCAAGAGTAATGCAGGTAAAACATGGCTGTTATGTTAAATTTCCAGAGGTTTTCATCACCGTGACTGTAACTGTGCAGTCCTTTCCAAGTCATTGATCACTGTAATATCTGCCTGCCTTCAAATGGCAAAGAGTAAAGGCTAGTTACTCCAACTCTGCCTTATGAGTTCCCATACTATGAGGTTTGCTGTGGAGATCTCTGTGTAGATCTCCTTTTCTTTCACAGGGAGAAGAATCCAGCCTGTCTGATCCACTGCCTCAGAGGAGATGCCACACCAAGAAGCAAGTCAGGGATTGTAATTCTTCAAGGGCCCACTAGGAGTGAGGGCTCACTGCAACCCACAGATCACTGCCAACATGTCTGCTGCAAAACCACTGGTCCAGCTGAGCATCCACTAGTGGGAGCTGAGTGCACGTGTGCAGAGGAGTTAAAAAACAGTTGGTTTTGTCCTGTTGGTGAGCTGAGCAAAAGAGGGCAGAGCTCGCACAGGGAAGAAAAGCTGCTCATGAAGATCCAGACTGCTTTGAAGACAAAATTTTAGAGATATTCCCCGTTTATGCTATGCACAGAAGACAGAAGCTGCTCTGAAGTAATGCTACTGGACAAGAGACAGCCCCCTGAAACGATTTTTCTGGAAAAAAAGGACAATTCACCAAAAAAAAAATCTATGCAAGCAAGTCATTGTACATGAACAATTCAAGTATGTGAAGGAACAGGGTAAAACACTCTAAAGCACCTACATGACTTGGCAATCTTCATTTTGGAAACAGATCTGTTTTTGTGGGAGTCTACAATTCCTGCCTGCATCTGATGGTATGTAAAAATCTCACTTAAGTCCTGTGAAAATTCTACCTTGGTGTAAAGCATTAAATCTGAACCAGAGGGTGGGTTTGAGTACATCTTCTGCCACAGTATATTTAAACATATTTTTATAGTTTACTACGAAAGCAACCAAAAGAATGCAACTGTATTTCTTAATCCTTGAATTAAAAACTGTAGCATCATTAACACACGCAAGTCACTGATAAAGACTTCTGTATGTATTATTTGTAAATGGAAAAAAAAAAAAAAAAGAAAAAAAGAAAAGGGCAAAACCAAACCAAACCAAACCTACATCTAGTAACAATAAACACCATGAACCTGGCCCTGTCTGTCAGACCTGTGCCTGCAGGTATAAATCGGTATGTTGCAGTAACTTTGTAATTGTGCATAAAAAGAAGTATCTGTCCATTTGTATGTAAATTTAAATACGAGTAAGATTCTAAACTTGGTGATTTTATACATATATATATATATATACACACACATACACACATACACATATAAAGCTTCTGATTTCCTTTTTTGCCTTTTCACCCATTCCATCTTTGTGGTATTTATGACTGGTCAAACGTTTACATTTGTTTGAATTAACTAATGGTTTAGGGGTTTGTGAAGGTCATCCTCCTGGTTTACACACATGGCTGAATTACTCATCTCCAGAGCTAAAAGCATCAGACATTAAATTTTGAGTTAAGCATCCGTTCTAGCAGGGACTGCAAATCACCATCTGGAACAATGCCTTCCTTCAACCTTGACATTGCCCTAGATGTCAGATGCTACCACCCAGACATCAAACCCCTGCACCCTTCTGAAGGTCACTGCTCTCACACCATCTAGCCTGAGGTCGGACATTCAGCATAGCTTTCTGGCAGAGGAAATCCCTGTTTCCATCAGTATCCTTTGGTAAGCTGGGCTACATCAGCAGCCCTTCAGCACAGCCACACTCACTCTTGACTCCCCCCTTCCATGGAATGAGTAACTCAGTGAAGAAAGGAGCCTGAAAAACATACTAATCTGACAGGTCCCACGTTTTGTATCCACTATGGAGCATCTAGCCCTACCCACAGAGAACACAAAAAAGACCCTGAGCATCAATTCAAACCAACAAGTATTTCTAGGACTGCAGGACAGATCTGACATGTGAAATGCTCACTTACTGTCAAAAACAAGCACATAAGCCTTAACTATGCAATACTCAGTAATGGTAGCTTCTGTATTTCCCCCCTATTTTTCCTCTTTGCTACAGCTATTGCTCCCAGAGCACACTGCCAAAAAGACAAGAGACGAAAGAGAAGGAAAGAGGAAGAGCAGCAAAAACTTAAACTTAGCCAAACTTGCTTGGCTTACACACTTACAAGAAGGAAGCAGCCTTCTCCCATAACTACACTTGACGGCAACCCATCACAGAAGGAAAACACAACAGGCAAAGAAGCTGCAGCTGTTACTGGAAAAGACGTACGAAGAAATGCTGCCAAATTTATTTCCAAAAGTATCACAAACCTGAAGATCCCAGGAACACTGAGTGTCTGCAGTATGGCTGTGTGTAAAGGGGATAAGAAATGCCATCAGAAATGTTTATGTGCCTGCAAGAAATAAAGTAGAGTGTAGATACTCCCTCACAAACAAAAACTAAACAAACAACTAAACACAGCTTTCTAGGAATCACCTTTTAGGTCAAAGGGATAAGCAGAAACAGACCTTGCCTGGCAACATGTAGAGTGTTGGAAGTTACGCTAACCTTCTATGTGAGAGCTCTTCCCAATGCATTATTTAGGTGTAACAGATTAAATGTATAACAGAAATGCAGAGACATATAAATGTAGGCAAAAGCATCCAAAACTGCATATGTATAGACTGTAGAAGGTAATGTTATTTGAATTGGGAATATTTTAATTATACTTAATAAAAATTAAACAGAAGTTTCTCACAGCAAGAGGTAGGCAATGTACTGTGGGCAGAAGCATCACATTACAATAGAGCTGAAAAATGTGAACAATTTCCTGCATAATTGTACCACAACATGTAAGTTTAAAAACTTTGTGCTCACAGCCAGAAGTTCTAATTTTTCAGATCTTATCCAGATGCAAGAACATTTTGTTGAATACAGTCACCCAGAATGACAGCACTGAAAGATGTAAAACACCGCAGTTCACCACCGCCCAGCATTAAATCTGAACCCTTCAATCATGACTATTTGGCTCTCAACTTTATTAGCCGCCTCATATAGCTTCTTAGCAGGTTCAACGAGCTGATGTTGGTAACAATAACCCATTTATCTGTGCACAGCCACCCATTGAGGTGAGTGCAGCTCTGAGGCAGGATGATAGGGATGATAGGTTCAATCATTTAAGGACAAAAAAGAACAAATTTTAAGTCATGTTGCTCTCCTTTTCTTCTCCTAAAGTATGGAAGTTGATGAGTTATTTTACCTGTACCAGAAGCCCTCTAAACACCCCCTGACACTAAAAGTGTGTCCCAGAGTCTGAGCAGCTGCAGGAAAAAAAATATATTCACATTATGCTGAATTCTCAAGGAACAAACATTCATTTTGTATCATTATTAACCTAACAGACCATCAAATGCAAATACTCTGAAGTACAATTCAATTAATGTTTTAACAATTACAGCTTTCCTTAATAAACACAGGGAAAAAAATATACAAATAGAGAAGAAAAAGAAGCTCAGTTCCATTTTGACAAACACTTCTTTTCATTAAAGTAGAAGAATAGAATGGTTTGGGTTGGAAGGGACCTCCAAAGCTCATCTAGGCCAATCCCCTGCAGTAAGCAGGAGCATCCTCCACTAGATCAGGTTGCTCAGAGGCTTGTTGAGCCTGACCTTCAGTATCTCCAGGGATAGGGCCTCAACTATGTACCTGGGTTAACCTGTGCCAGTGTTCTGCCACCCTCATGGTAAAGGACTTGTTCCTAACACCCGATCTAAATCTCCTCTCCTCTAATTTCAAACCATTGTCCCTTGTCCTATCATTACAGGCATTTGGAAACAATCCATACACAGCGCCTCCTTGTAAGCTTGTGAAAACAGAGTTTGAAATGAGGACGCATTTGCACAAGGAAATTTTGAAGAAGCAAAAGGTTTTACTTTAAGTAGACAGGATCATTAACCAGCCTTACCAAACCTGTAGAATTTCACCTCAATCTAGTTTATCGTACTTCTTGTTAAGATCAATCCTCATGAATATTTGGATGCATTATGCTCGTATTGCTCAGCTCAAGAGAAGGTTTACAGTTTCTGGATTACCACTTGTGTGGCCTGGCTATGGAGTGTGGAGACGAATTCTCACCTTTTTGATGTTGCAGGATTTACTGTGTTGGAAGGTATGATGGCTAAGTTAGTTTCGACTTTGCTAATTGATACAACTGGCCTGAAGATGGCAAGTATGCATTGGTGGGGATGTATAACCTACACACATATGTATATACATTCTCTTTTCACTCTTCCCAAAGACTGACTAGACACCTACATTTGGAAATAACATAAATAATACAAGAAATAAAACAAGATTTTAGTTGCCATGTAATGAATTAGTTGCATGTAGACTAGTGATGGCAGCAACACAGGTTGTTCTGCTGAGTGAAGAATAATAAAACCCAGGGACTAACATTTGCTGAAACATTTTGGCTTTGTCACTCAGGAGGGTGGCATTAACTGATGATAAACCAACTCCAGAACATTTCAGTTCATGGAAAACAATTTAAAAGTCTGAAATATACAAAACGTTTTTTTCAGCTTTGAGAAAAGTAAACTTTGCTTTGGTTTCAAAAGATTTGGCTTTGATACCAGGAAAAGGTAATATGGTAAATAAATGGAAAACCATGGATTATTTTTAAGTGCAGCAGCTTCTGCACTTAAAAAAGGGGGAAATTTAATCAGAATTTCTCTCTCTGGTTGGAAGACATCAGCCATGGGCTAAGAAGAGAACAGTATTTCACAAGCAAGAAAGGAAGGTCATTGTAAACAGATTGGCATTTCTCACCTATATTACCCTGAACTTCTAAAATTAATTAAACCAAATTACCTAGGTTTCTACACGAGAAAAGAAACAGAAAGAAAGAAAAGAAAAGAAAAAGGTAAAAGTCTAGCAGGGGAGTTGAAATGAAGCTGTAATATTTAATTGATATTAAAACTGAGTTGGGAGGCAATCAATACCCAATAAATTAATTTTGGGGATAAACTATTTAAGTTATTAAAGGATTTCCTCTCCTGTAACAAACTAATGTTTTGCTGCTGTAGAGAATTTCTGCAGTTTTGTTTAAAATTTCAATTAACCTTTTGATGAATGAATTTGTTGTACTGCTCTGACAAGCAAAGGTGTTTTAGACTCAACTAACACATACAACAGAACTATTAAAAAACCCCAAAGCTATAGAAGACTTTCCTTTTAGTCTTATATTGAGACACAAATCTTTTCCCCTCCATTTTTGCCTACTGTTGCACCAATGGTGCTGATCAAGTGGCATTAACTTCAAGTACAGTGAATTCATACTCCCCAAACCCTTCTCAGCACCAACTTCATTCACTCCCCACTTCTTGATCTAGTTGTTTCGTGTGAATAATCCCACTGACACACATCACAACCTGTGTGGTTAGAGCAGATCTCCAGGAATCCAGATTGCTTTCCTGATCCAGAAATTATAAAAAACAACTGCTGTTCTCCAAAATCCAGATACAACTGATGTTACCCACAGCAAAAGACAACATTTTGTGCAACCACTGAGCAGTATTGTCTGCGTAATTACTGTTAAAACCTTGGGAGCCTCACTGAATTTTGTATTCAGCATAAGCACTTTATCCTGTTCTTCTGCATTTTTGTTATGATAATTTTAAATTGACAACATTATTCTTCATGACAGAAATAGCTCATGATATTACATGAATATTAACACTGCAATAAAATATCTGCAATTTCATAAGATAAACTCCAAATATTTAAAAGTTATTAAAATAAACTGGAGTAATTTCTTTTTTTCTTAAACTGCATAGTACAAAGTTGCTGATAAATTGTCCCTTTTCCCACATCCTAAATATTACAACCCTTGCATGTTGGGTTTGGCTCTGTGTGAGCATCATTGTAAGACTTAAAAGAATCAGAGAGAGAAGAACGTTTGTCACATATGAAAAGCAGCACCGATAATTATTCAATGAATTTAGAAATCAACTCCAGCAGTGAAGTATATGAGATTCCTGCTGATATTGGTCATCTGAGAAATAATGATTTATTTCTGTTTGGTGCACGCTTACTTATGTGGATACATTTTTCCACTAAGAAATCAAAACACAGAAGCCCAAACATTTGCATGGTTTCCTCAAAGAGACTGAGAAATAAATTGAATAGTAATAAGTATGCTTAGCACAGCTGATTTAGTCCATGTCCATGTGGTGTAAAACATGCAAATTCCCCAGTGCAGTCAAGTTAACATTACATGTATTTTTTTTTTCTTTATGTGGGTTAATCAGTAAGTGGAATTCCGCACAAAATTAGAGGCAGACCCTATAACATTCATTTCTTAAGAATATTCTTAACGATTGCTATTACTTGCAGTAAATCCCATTCATAATTTCCTTCATATGAATGCAGCTACTTTTGATTTATAGCAAGAGAAAGTCTTTTAGTGTGTCACTTCAACTATATACGTATCTGACAACCAGATAGCACAGAATATGCATAAGAATATGCAACACTCATCATAATCAAGACTAGAGTACTCAAAAAAGGAAGAGAATGTCCCCAAAAGGTACCATTTCACCTTTGCACCTCGCTTGCAAGTAAGCTTGCAAGACAGAAGACTATGAGAAGCTGTATTGGTTTTAATCTGTAATGCTATTCCTATAATTTGATGTGGTTAACCTACATGATATTAAAATCACCTTATTTACCTTTGAAGCAGATCTGTCTGTTCTTTGCTTTATGGAAAAAGAAATCCAAAAGCATCGTCTTGATGGCAGTGCTTGGATTAAAGAGGTTCTTAAAAATAACATAATATCTTGTTTTTAAATGTGACTCAATATTCCCAAAGTTGGTAGAATTACCATTTCTACAAATGTGCAGCAATGCCAGATGCTGCAGCCAGTTGTTGTTGACTATTAAAAAAGGATAAAAAAGTAAATTTGAGCACAACCTGACAATATGATGCTCTATTACAACTCTCATGTTTCTTGTAGAATTCCAGCTGGGAAATTATAACTGGAAGACATCTGTCCTTATATCTTATGTTCCAAAAAATCTGGAAATGACAAGCTTTTTATCAGACTAGTGAAAGCTTTTTGTTGAAAATATAATTTCTCAGATAATCAATTATCTATCCAATTAGATAGCTTTTTGAATAAATCCATCTTTTCAGAAAAAGGAATGACAAGTCCTCAGCCTCCCACTAATATCCTACGAATATCCTAATCAGTTTCCTACAGTCACACACGCTCTGTGAAGCAAAAGCGTGATTTGGTCTCCTTGTAATTGTGAGACTAACTTCATCTAATAGCTCTTGCTAAGTAATAAGCTTACCAGATATCACAAGAAAATTATGGCACCAAGTTGAATACATACTTTGTACTCCTCCTGAATGAATATGAATGCCTGTTTAACTTTACTCAGCACTTGATCCTGATTCTATTCAGCTCACAGAAGAAAAACAGTCCTTGATATTAATGCAGCAGAATCAAGTCAGTAGGCACATAATCCACTCAATTTCTGCAGAATATTCAGTTAATATTTAACTCTGGTTAAATAGATGCCTATGCACTTTTAAAAATGGGTCTAAATATTTGAAATTCAAGAGCCAAATGCTACATGGTGAAAGATCACTTCCTTTGGATCCAGCTGTCCTGCAACTGTTGACAGGCTTAAGTCAAGGATATCAGACCATTCTACTTAGAGAAGTGTCTAGACCTTCCTCCCCAACCACCCCACTTTTGGGAGTGGGCAGCCTGTATAAAGCTAGGGAACACAATACAGGATGAATAAAGCACTTTAAAAGACCTAGTGACCTCTAGATGATCTCCAGCCATTCCTTCCAATCTAAAACTTTCAGTGGTTTGCTAACACAGATATGAGCGTGGGACACCAATTTTGTTTTTTCAAACATAAATAAAGATGTGAACGATCAGGAATGGACTAATCCTGCTCACAACCAAATGACAAGATTGCTTACCTTTTCCCCATCTCAGTTAAAACTGCATACATGCTTAAGAGAAACTCCCAAGTTAAAAGGTTTTTGATTATCATTTTAGCTTTAAGCAGAAAGTAGCTTTTCTTCTATATGACTCCCTTCAAAACCTCCTAGACATTTTTACTGAATAGAAATCCTGCTAATAGCCCCAGTCAGGTGTTAGATACTCTTATTCCATCAATAATTTCACTTTCAATGGTCAAACAGCAAAGTCAACCATTTGCTACTTTGTTCCACTTCCTCAAAACAGATGAGGAAAATACTGCAGTGGTAAGCACAAAGCAGCAGCATTTGAATTTTAACTGGAACTAGTAAGGTCGAAATGATCTGTGCTTATACAGCCAAGTCTAGTAACATGGGGTATGAAATGATATTTGGAGAGCATTCCAAGAGTTAATGAATACCAAGGGGGACACAAATAAATTTATGTTGATATTTTGATGGAGAATTTGAAAGAGATTAGGTTCATGGCATGCTCCTGCGGGAACCATGACGAAGATAAGAAGTATGAGCTATGAGACTTGATTTCTGAGAACTACTTTGAAAATAAATAAATAAGCAGCCATGAAAGTTTTGATGACTGGTGTATGGAGACTTATACCTGCCTTGCAACCCTTGGGGAACAGTTAAGAAAGACAGTCCAAAAAATAATGAGTTTCCAAGCAAAAATAAGATATACTGAAAACAAATGAATAGAAAATGCAAAGAAGGGTGCTAGAAATGAAAGCAAGATTATTCCAGTGAACTACAGAAAACCAGAAAATTGTAAATAACATATTTAAACCATCAAGAAGGGAAAGTCATTGAGGTCCTTTTCCTATTTAAATGTCATTGTTCTATTTTTAAGTAGCTGGTATTTAGCACAAAATACGACCTGTACTAATTGGTATTTCACTACTCTATTCAATCTGTAAACACTATATAAAGGAAAAGACAAGATGAATGCTTTATAGACATTAAGACAACAGCATCAGCAAGGAGAGTGATGAGAACTGGAAGGGTTTAGTTTACATCCTCTCAGCATATTGTACACATCAGTACCTCACTGTTTCACTAATTTGCATGAATGCTGTAAATGACAGCTTGTTAACAGTTTATTAGGAACTCTGAAACCCTCCAACAAAAAACACACACAAAATAATGGAGTGGACAGGGACTCCAGTCTAGAAATTCTATTATAAAAGTTCCAGTTGAAACCCGCAAGTCAAAAACTGCATCTTGATTGCATAAGCAATAATTATAATTGGGGTGGGGTTAGAAAAATCAGCAGATATTAGTAAGAATATAAGAACAGCCACACCAGGTTAGACAAGTTTCCTGTCTAGTTTCCTGTTTCTCAGGTTAGTTTCCTGTTTCCAACAGCAGGAAGCACAGTGACAGCTTCCACACAATCTCTCACCCATAAGCAATATGCAGTCCTAAGACTGTCTAAAACAGGAGTGATGTTTCATGTTTAAAAGCCAGGAATGATTTTTTCTTCTAGTATGAATCTCCCGAAATGTGTTTTGAACCTTTGGTTACGTTTGAGCACAATTAAATGGTTTAAAATACCTCATTGTTGCAAATATTTCTGTAGATACTACCCTAGTGCTTATTCTTTGGGGGTTAAATAAATAAATAATTATAGAATCTGAACTTCTAATTTTTTTCTGCATTTCTTAATATCCTGTAGTTACAACATGGCCTTATCGCAGCCTACAAAGGAAAATGTCTATTAGCATGAATTGTATCACATGAAAGACAATAACAGCATCATAGCACACGGAGAGAGCTATTTGTATTTTCTGGTGCAGGAGTACGGAACCACTGAATGTTGTCCTTACTTATCTTAGGATGAAAGCCTTATTATAAGCTCATTTCAGTTGAACAAATCTCTCTGGCCTCCCTGCTGAGCAAGGCATTTAAACTTTAAAGCTAAAGGCATTCATTTTCCTTTGCTGACAGTGAAAACCTTACTGCACAAGCTCCATGATGCACATGGAAGCTTTTAGATCGCTCAGTGGCAGAATGCATTAAGGCATTTAGCTGCTTACTGCGCTGCTCTGCAGTGAACGGACATCAAAGGCATTCATTTCCACGGGTAGCAAGAGTGGACTCTTCAGTGCAACCATAGTTATCCTGCTTAGGTTTAAGTGCTCTTTAGATTCCAAATACAGAATATGGTGACAAAATATTCTGGCCAATATTTTTCAGATCATTCTGACTTGCTGCTATTTCTGAGGAGCATTTAGCATAGTGGTCCAGACGCTGGAGAGCTGAGAGGCTGTTCCCTGGGCCAAGGGACATAATATCCATCAATATAGAAAGGATGATTGCTAGAGAGATGCAGTTTCCCCTTTTTCCACTGTCCATGTTCCTAGCAACTGTGACCAACACAACTTTTTTTTTTTTTCCTCTTTTCTAAAAAAATAATCTTTTGCTTGTTTCAGCTGGTGATCTATGGCTATGAAAAGTTGCTGCCAAACACAAGCCTGACCGGACTCTACAAGAAGCATCAGGTACTTTTGTATACAAACTTATGAGCAAGATCTTAAGTGCTTATCTTCTTATGTATTAGGCGACTCAGAGGTTGGAACCAAAGCTTAATCATTCCAGTTCACCCAAGTGTAACATCTCTCCAGATCAAACAGCCAAATCATAGAAGCTCCCTGCCTCATACAGCATGGCAAATAAAGAAGAAAATTATTTTCTCTTTTATATCTTTTCAGTTTTTCTCAGCTGAAATGTTAGATCTAGTCCTACAGTCACTAATACTGAAGTCAACAGAAGTTTGCTTTATTTCACAACTGCAGCCTACAATCATCTATTTTCAAAAGAAACAACTTCTACTGTAATACCAAAAATATTTTTTAAGAAGTGATGCTGCAAATATGGCAGAAAGAATAAGTCAAATTAAATATTATGTTGTCAGTTACAATTTATGCATGAGGGTTTTTTTGCTGTTTGTTTGGTTAGGCATTTTTAAAAAAAATATTCACAGTTTACTGTTGCAAATAAGCATGAGAGTAAATTACTACTAATTGTTATCAGTACATAGATCAGGGAGATTAGGAAATTGCTGTGTGACTGTAGCGTTCATTACCTAGACTGCACGCAGGTAGCGATAGAGAGTTCACAACGCTGCAGGAATAAAGCATCAAAGCAAGCCAAAAATTTCATTGAAACACAGATTGATTGACATCTGAAGAGCTAAATAGATGCAATAATTACAGAAACACTGGCTTACCAGACTCTATTTTCTAATGTATCTGTGACAAAGGCAAAACACAAAACAGAAACAAAACACCAGCAGTAACCATTATTATAATAATTATTAGGTCACAACTTGAAGGAGAATTTCATTCAGGTCTGTCCAAAAAAAGATACACATCCTTAAAAACTCACTTTTTTGCTTGGCAAATACTTTATCTTACACTACAGAAACACATACGTATGTTACTAACCTTTAAATGTATGAGTATTTGAGTTATTTTAGAAGTCAAATCTTCTGTATGATGCACTACTAAAAATGTGAGTATTTCATGCTTTTCCTTTTCTTTACAACTGTTTTAACTGGCATGACCAGCATAAAGAAAAATGACTTAACAATCCAATTTATAAAGCTCAATTAGAATTTTTGTCTAACGTTCAGTAAAGACTATATATCCATGGTACAACTGATACACCTTTTATTAGGTTCACAGAATGAGTCAACTCTAAAATCTGTTATCTTGCTATGTAGTCTTCTTGCTTTTATATTCAGGCTCTGTCTGCTGCTCCTGTGAAAATATATGTAGAATTGGCTTTAATGATTAGCAATATTACAGAGAGAGCCAACCCACAATATGGTAAATGTTAAAGTAGCAAGATTTTAAATTTAAATTCCAAGTGTCCAGCAGCTAAGAACTGCAAGCTGAAAAGAGTGGGAATTGCTACAACATTGGCTGGGAGTCAGTTCATACGTGCTGATTGCCTGCTGTAACTACCAGCGATTTTAATGGTGTTTGGCAATCTTTAGTTTACTTTTACTTCAATAAAGGAAAAATAAGGCATTTTAAACAGCCTCACATCAGTTGTAGGAATAAAAACCAGCTGTATTTACCATCCTACTAAAAAAGCCAGGCTGCTGTACCAACATTTGTGGTGCTCTCTAAGTACCGAAATTGTGATACAAGATTGCATTCACTTTTATCTTACCCTAAGTCATACTATTTTCTACAACTGTAAAGGAATTGCACTATCATACACTATGCACTATCACATCATAATCTATTTAAAAGAACTGGCACAGCTACAATAGAAGCCATCCTTTTCTGTATCTTGTTCTTTGCAAATCACCCAAATGCTAGCAATTGAAGAGAGCCTTTGATTTCTTTTCATGTTGGCACTATAAACCCCCTCTTGTTCGATACATACATATCCCTCAACTTCTGTCAAAAGCAGGAACAAATTTCCTAACCAAAACTGAAAAGTCCTTGGCTTTTCAAATGACTATAAATTGCATGGCTAAGTGCATATGGCCACAGGGCTGTCACAGTTACTTTTCTTGACAATTCATCATAGCATACTAATTCTGTAATATCATTACTGTGTCTCTTCTCACTGTACTGATCCAGCCAGTTAATTTAATCAACTAATAATAGATTCAGAAATGGATGCAAAGGGCCCTAGCACTTCAAATTATATTACTAGAGATACACAGCACTGAAAGCAGCATATTCTGTATTTGTCATTAAATATAGCCCCAGTGAGTTATATTCTTCTAGTAAATTGGACATTTTCCTTTAAAAGGGAAAGAAAAAAACATTTGTAGATGTTTAGAAAAGGTCTTTTTCAACAAGATTAGAAAATTATCTTATTTCATACTAAGCATAAGTTAATGTAGTTACATCGTATTAATTTGTAGAAAAAACACTATAACCAACTATTTAATAAGTGATCATAATTACTGCAAGTGAGTTTCAAGGTAAAAAAACCACTGTAGTTAAGAAATACACATCTGTAGTGGGAGCTAAAAGTGCGTGATTAAGTGCAAAGTGAACCATTCAACAATGGACAATTAATTTTATTAAATTTTAGTCTTCTCTGAAAATGTCAATGATGATTAAAAACATTATTCTCTAACATTTCAGCCCATTTTGCTTGTCATGAAGACTAATACTTAAACTTTGCATGATTAAAAAAAGTAACCCAAAATGTAGGCAAAACTGAAATGCAGACTGCATCCAGTTCCTGCTGCTGAAACTGAAAAGCCAAGTAGCACCCTGTGAAATTTTTGAGTATGCAACACCAGCTCTTATCTGATACTTACTTATACCAGCTGCAAAATCTACACAGTCCAAGGGGCACATCCTGCAAGATGTCAGAGAGCTAACAGAGGGGCAGGCACACTTCATGTTCCATAGGGCAATTTGGAGATACAGATATCTGTGTGTGCAGCTGTATCTAACAGAGAGACGTGTATGTACAAAGTAGCTGTGTCTTTCACCACTTACCTGGTTTTGCTTTGCTATCCTCACAAGGTGAGGAGCAGAGGTCTCACTCGGGACCATATGGAGAACAGCGTTACCTGCAGGAGTGGCTGTTCCCCAGTCCTGGCAGTGGCCAGGGACCGCAGCCACCTGAAGTTATGGACCGAGCTGCTTCAAGTCCTGTTTGCACTGTTGGAGCATTGAAAAGGTCAAGGATGCTACTCTGGATATGGTGCACTGTGAGGAAATCATGCTTAACAGACTCGATTTAAACTCCCACATAGAATTTTCTACTTAAGATTAAATCTAGATGAATTGCCAATGTCAATCCAATTAATCTTTTGGGGAGCTTAGACTAAAGTCAATGAATCTCTTCACTTGCTGAGGCATTTTGTGTATTGGGGCCTAAAACAAGGCAAAAGTGTGTTTCCTGATGTAAACAGAGTTAATTTTGGCAAAACTCAGTGAGCAAGGGTGATAGAGATTTATAGACTTACTCTTTGGCCATGATTCAGGAAAGCAAATGTTTAACATTTTAAAAGCGATTAGAAGCCTCCAAAATGCAATGAATCTTCTGTACCTGCCAAAGCACTCTCCCTGAAACAAGAGTGCCTGAATTGAGACTTATTATAAGGCCAGACTAAATACATATTTCTTAACACACGCTATGCAGAGATATCCCTGCACTCTCTCTTTAAGGTGTCCAACATCACTTGTAACTAAGCACGATTCAAATTATGCCCACCTAGTCTAAAAGCAAGGCATCTGCTTGAGTACCATAATCTAACAAAACAAATAATTTTCCTTTCATCAATATACAACAGCTTTGTTCATTACTGGGAAACGTTAGGTGGTGAAGTATTGAGTGCTATGCATTTTACACTTAAATCAATGCACTGTCTTGCAGTTATGCCACCTAATGTGTTTTTAAGCCACGCGCTACAGAAATCAATGCGGTTCTTATTTGATATTCAGTGTTAAGTTCAGCCTCATAAATTTAGAATTGCACTCTGTTATTTTGATGGTTATGTATTAACCATGTCCTGTAAGTTTTATGATTTTATATTCAGGCATGCAGTAAATCCCATCAGTTATACACAAATGACATGGGGTGGCTTTAGTTTTATTGTCCATTCTGGAAAAGAAAGAAAAAGATGATTCATGTGACCTATTGGGAGGAAAAAAATTCAGTATATCAGATAAATTTCAGAAGGTGTATCACTAACAGAATTAGGCTCCATAAAATTTAACTGAGTCTTTTCTGAGACAAACTGATTTGCAGCAGATAAATGTGTTTGATATACTTCATCTTACCAATATTTCACACTGGAACAGGCACACAACAGTTGATCATTCTTTGTTACACATCTAGCAGGTGCTGTGCTATTGTCTAGAAAGCAAGTGCTACACTATAAATATTTTTTCTTAAAAAATGAAATTGGTATACAGAATAAAAACCAAGCCCCTTCCCAGCAACTTCTAAGATGCTTTAGTAATAGAAAAACTTTTTTTTTTTTCCCCCCTAAAAAAAACTTTCTCTCGTACAAGAAGTCAGACATTCAGTGTTCTGCAAGGTATGGGGTTTTTTTCTGTAAGAGGATATTTTCTTTTCCTTACAATTTGAAGTTTTTTTCCTTGCCATGAAACAAACCATTGGTTCTCAGATGACACCATTTTTTTTTTTTTTTTTTTTTTGCTGGCTTCATTAAGTAGAGGTTTCCCTCAGCATTTTAGACACTTTTTTTTTTTCATACAATAGTAATGCCACTGCTTATTCAATATATTTCAAAACAATTGCCATCTGTAGTTGTTAAAAATGGGGTTTCCCTTCACCAGTGTGATGGTTTGGGCTCAGATGGAGTTAATTTTCCTTACAGTACATCATATGATGCTGTTTTCCAGATCTGTGGTCTAATTGACATTGATAACCCAGGGGTGTTTTAGAGATGGCTGAGCAGCACTTACAGAGTCAAGGCCTTTTTCGCTTTTCCCACCACCTCACCAGCCAGCAGCAGGTTGGAGGCGCACAAAAGGCTGGGAGTGGACACAACTGACCAAAAGGATATTCCATATCATATGATATCATGCTCAGCTGGGAGGAGGAGGAGGAAGGCTGAGATGTTTGGAGTTATGGCATTTGTCTTTCCAAGTGACAGTTAGGTCTGATGGAACCCTGCATTCCTGGAGATGGCTGAAGACCCACCTGTTTGCCGCTGGGAAATGGGGAAAGAATTCCTTCTTTTGATTTGCTTGTGCATGCAGCTTTTGCTTTACCTGTTGAACAGTTTTCATGTCAGTCCATAGGTTTCCTCACATTTCTCCTTCTGACTCCCTCTCTCTCCCATCTGAGGGCAAGGAGTGAGAGGCTCATTCCCCAGATACTGACGAAGAGCCTCACTGAACTGACCAGGACCACCAGATTTTCTGACCTGTACATCTCCAAAACTAGGAGCAAGCAGTGAGACTGTGTAACGCTCTTAGCAACAGAGGACGCCAAGGTTACATCACACTTCATATATTGTCTTTTGCTTCCTAGGGTCAAATCCTAAACCAGAAATCCTCTTTCATTTTCCAATAGCTGTTAAAACTGAAAAAAAACCAGTTCCAAATCAGGCTGCACAGCATTGGAACCTGTCTAATGTCACCATAGCTAAAAAACTGAATGGATAAGAATCACAGGACAAACTGTGTGTTCCTTTAGAACAATCAAAGACTATCAAGAGAACTGCACACCCAGAGGAACAAAAACAATTGTAAGGAGATTCCAACTGACTGGTAAGAAATATCATCATGCTTAAATTAGCTGTTATGCAGTGGTACTTCTACTCTTCTACAGCATTTGTTTCCAAACCACAATGCCATTCCGGGTAAGCAAAATTCATGCTCCTATCTTCCAATTTTGACTATAATCCCAAGTCCTAATTTTCTTTGCACAAACCATTTACAGATCTGTATTTTGACAGGGGCAAATGGGAACTATTTATTGGTAAAGATAAGAAAAAAAGGAGAGAGTGTTGCAAAGTGTATTACAGTTGCAAAGTATATTACATCATAATTATCTCTCTTCTAAATAAGGAGTTATTATTTAACATATCTGATAAACAGAACAAGTTTACTGCCACAGTAATCTACGGAAAGCCTTCCCAAGAACTGAAACAACTTGCTGGATGACTAAAGACCACACAACAGGACTCTGACAACTTTCCACTGAAGAAGAACTTCGTTTTATATTAGCAGCTCTGGTCAGCGTCCAGCTAAAAGTAATTTCAGTGAGACACATAAAGGCAAGACAGGTCAAGAGAGGGAAGAGAGACACCATAAGATGGAGACATAACTTTATTAAAAACATTAACCTCCAAGATGCATTTCTCTCAGATGCTTTCAGAAAAAAAGATTCCAGGTAGGTTTCACTGACACAACAATACCTGATGTTTCGATGATCCAAGCAGAGATTTTAAGGCAGCAAACTCTTAAAGGATAAGAAAAAATAAAAACAAAACTAATTGTGCAGTATGTTTCCAATTTTGTTATACTGGCAGGGAAAACAAACAAATGACCAAAGCAAAACAGCAGCAACAATAACAGAAATTACCCTTCACACTACATGTGTGCCTCAGTATTACCACCACTGTGCAAAGCAGACCTGGCTTAAACCAGTATCCTTGAACTTACAATAGGACATCTTTTTCAGCACTTCGTTTATACACCCAAGGTCATTAAAACTTCCTTCTACTACACATACCAGTGCATTACACCCATCTTTCTAATTTCTGCTTCTCACAGGGAGAGCACTGTGCTTTAAAATCTGTAGTGTATTTTTTCTGAAATGTTCTTCCTGCCTACCATGGGAAAAGATTTTCCAGCAGCCATTAGCTACAGCCATTTTCACATCTCATTTTAACAAGCTATAAAAGTGGAACAACATGCCAATTACATGAAATAAATAAAATGAGTGGGTACAAGATGGCTAAGAAAGCCTCTTGCACTGCATATATTTGTCAGAGAGTGTATTAGGGTTTCACTAATGCATTTATAATCCCGCAGAGCAGTCTGGCACATCTGCATCTTCAGTACAACAGAATGGCAAAGATGATGCAATCCTCAGAGAATTTCTATTTGAAATAATTTTAGATCTGTTTTATGTATACCAAGGAAGCTGTCAGTCAATCTGATCTTCAAACATGCTGAACTCCACAGAGGGAACTCTGGTAAACTGCAAACTGTTCACCTAAACGCATTTATTTTAGCAATGTGAAAACCAGTTGCTGCATTTGGCTAATAATACACTGCACGTTTGGAATGTTGTTAAATACCTTAATTGTGTGGTAGAGAACAAGGCAGTTAATTTACACAAAAGGACACAGAGGTGAATCTTCTCTCTACATCTCAGAGCAAAATAAGTAAATTCACTGAACATATGGCTTATTAAATTTAATAGTTCCTTTCCAAGATGATTCTGATTGCCATGTTTTGAAAGATAGGATTTAAAAAAAAAAATTCTTTTGGATATTTGCCGTTAAGCAGAGATGCCATCTGTCTCCTCCAACAGAAAGAAACTCACGACTTTGATTACTATTTTCCTAACCACAGTTTAGGATAATGTATTCTAGTACACTGATTAACTAGAACTGACATCACATCTTGGACCTGTTTGTTATTCTTTTACAAAGAACTACTCACATACATGCACAAGTGTACTACATGACATACGATGAGAGAACCATAACCAAGCACCATCACCTCTTGCATCACTTCCAAGCACTGTTGGTGACACCGTGTTATTCAAATAGGCATCTTGTATTTTCACTCAAGTTTTAGGGAGACAGATGTCTAAAGCATAACACTCCAACCCGGACCTAGAATTTCTGTCATAAAAGAATTTAAAAAAAGAAATTAAAAAAGGAAGCTGTTTAAAAATACCACTGTAGAAATAAATAAGATGCTGGACTGAGCTCGGTGATTCAAAATCTGTGTATCAAGGGAAAAAGTGCAAGACTGACAGTATGCCAAATTCTTGTAATTTGCATATTTTTTACTTCTAATCCTCACAAGTCCAACTCATTTCTCTTGTCTAGTTATTTTCAAGGAAAATCTTTTTTGCTAGTAGCCTTGAAGCCAACACAAGGAGTAGCTCACCTGTGTTTGGATCAAACCGATCCTTTCATTCCCCCTGACAAGTGTATAGATTATGTGTCTACTTCTTAAGCCACCAAGTGCCTCTTTCAAATCCAGCATGAAGTGGGAGAGAAGCCCAGGAGCAGCAATCAATGGGCAATTGGCCCCTGATCAGTCATCAGGGCCAATAAGGTAACGCAGCCATTGCTACAGCAGAAGCACAGGATGGTTTGGCCCTGGCTCTGATGGTGACTATCACTGTTCATTTAAATCACATGAAGCTTCAGCTGGGGCTCTGGGGCATGTTACATTCAACACTTCAAAATAGCACTGAACATAAATCCTGTGTATAGTCAAAGGCATGATGGAGAAGCATGAGTGTCAACATCTCAAAAATAAACCTCGGGTTTCAGTATTTATTGGAATTCACTTATTGAACTTTGCTTCAACAGCACACACACACACACATGTAAAAAATGCTGTCACTGTCATTGCAATCCACCAGAATTCAGAAACTTTAAAAGATGCATCCAGCATTTGGAGACCGTCAGCATACACAAGTAATTTCATCAGATTTGCATGTATTTCCCAGGATGATGAACGTTTTTTTCTGAGCACAAATGAGCAGAGCACTGACTACACATTAGTACACTAACACAGTGTGTTTATTCTAGGTTCCACATATATCATCATCGCATTTTTGTAGCATTGCCATAAATACCCGTGCACGCAGCACAGAATCTTCCTTCATTAGTACTGATAAATCATAATAAAATTACTCTGATTATTTCTCAAAATACTTCTTAAAATACCATTACCATTATTTACATAAACTTAAATGAACTTACAGAACCAACCCTTTTCTTTCTAATTATTGCAAATTTCCTTTGAATGTTATGATTTACCAAACTTTATTGCAACACATTGTGCTTACATAAGCAACGTAACAGCTCACAGAGTCGTGGAATTTGCCTTTCCTTCCATAAATAAGTAAAATAGATCTTTAAAAAATGAAATAAATTGCAATGAACACTATGAACTTAATTACAGCACGTCTGTCTTTTGGGCAGATTAGTAGGTAAGACCTATCCATGAAAGGCACAGTATCAACTCTCCTGTTGCTAGCTTTTGTTGCAGCTGATCTGTTAGAACAGGTTTCACTACATTTGTGATCTGATGCAAACAGTTCTACATAGCCAAGTAATAAATTCCATCCACAAATGCATTTTAAGCATGAATGAGTAATATATGTGCTCACGTAAGAAATATGAAACAGAAATTATTAGTTGTATTAGGAGTTTTGGTCCAGCATCTGCCTTGGGATACATTTGTCTTATTGCTTTTATCACAGGGAGGCTTGAGTGACACTGAAAGCTAATGCTGGGCTTGAACAGTCATTGCATTACTCCTGATTATTCCATGTCAGAACACTCTGGCATCTCTGTACATGCAATAAAACACCTGATAAAATGAAGTATTTGTGCTCATATCAATGATTTATCTCCTCACGCTCACCTTGACACAGTTTGGATTTCTAACAAGACTGTACACTGCACTACTTATCTGGTGGTTTATAACAAACTTCTGAAAGTATCTCTTTAGGTCTATGTCTAAACTACTTTCCAAGTCACTGTCTACATTCTCTCTCCTTGTACAAGTTTGTGCATCTTTATAATGCCTTCTGATTAATTTATCACATAGTAAAGATTTAAAAAATCATTATCCTTTTGATCTAAAAATCCTTATATTTCATCTTTAATATGTTCTTTTGAGAGGATCTTTCTGGAGAAGTTGCCATGCATGTTCTACTCCTCTGAGATATAACAGCAGAGCTCAGGTAAGACTTTCAGAGTTTCAATTCATGTTGAAAATTGTTTGAAAAGTTTTTGTTTGTTTAAAAACCTCATTTCTTTCATGTTTAGAAAAATGAGAGTACTAGAGCAGTACATATGGCACAAGACGACTAACAAAAAGGAAATACATAAAACCAATATTTGAAACTGTGTCAAAATTTATCACTGCAGAAGTGCTTTGAAGCATTTCTAACACACAGTTATTTTGTGAACGAGACTCAAATAAGGAGGGACAAAAGTAAAGAAAAGAAAAATATTGATTTCTTCAGATTGTTTTTCTAAGATGATCATTATTTCTGTAAGATGATCTGTTCCTCCATTTTTTTTAAGCCTTGCAGAGAATTCATCATGTGTAGGGAAAAAAACCCACAAAGCCTCACTTTGCACATTCCCTCTGTAATATTCTGCTTTATAAAGGGTGCTTTTAAGCCATCACGTGTCAAACAGAAATAGGAGATTATCTGGAACCACATTAAAGTCTTAAGCTCAAGGCACTATGTTATATTAAAAAGAGAATGCAGAAAGGGGGAATAAATGGTCTTGCAGGCAAAGACTAACAAATGCCATAATATTTTTACCAAGACTGAAAATGATTGAAGGAAAATATGGTGGGGGGAAAAAAAGAAGAGAGAAATGAAAAGCAGTAAGAAAAATTAAATAAATAAAAAAACCCCCAAACCTAAAAGAAAATAGTCCATTAGTAGGAGATTGATCAAAGCCCCAGAAAGCACACAGGTATGTGGTATATCCCCTTACACTTCACCATCTACAATTATTTCTCTTAATGATGCCGTGAAGTCCCCAAATCTATGTTCCAATCTGCCTCCCACAACCGCAGCCTTCATGTTTAAGTGCTGCAGCACTGATTGCTCCTGGACTGTTTTCTCAGGTTCTCTAGCAAAACAGTTGGACTGAGGATGAGATAGAAAACACTTGATTATTTATGTCTGCCTCCTGTAGTGATAGGTCAGGTTTCTAACATTTATCATAGGTCCCTGATTTATCTTTTTCTCAGAACAACAAACAAAAAAAGTGCCACACAAAATATCATAATTGTAATCACACCAGGCTACTTTCATCTGTCCTATGGCAGTAAAATGTCATTAATTAACTGAAACCATCCAAAAATATGAAAACATAAGAGAAATTCTGCTTCTAAATTATCAGAAATGCTCATCTGAAAATATCAGATGGCATTTGCTCGCCAAAGAGAGATGATGAAGTGCTCTATTATGTACAGAATGTCCTTACTTGTGGGTAAGGACATCAACTCCACAGAGAGAGTCCACAGGGGAGAGGAGAATGACCCCTGACTGAGACAGAGGACAGGTTTGGAGTATGATCCAATCTCAAAATTTAGGATTAAACTGAATATGGGGACTCATCTTTGATACTCTTTGGGAAGTCAAATTAGATATTAAAAAAAATAAGAATAAAAGTTAACTATCACAATAGAAGTGGTCTTGAAATATGTAGTAATTATCCAGGAAATTATTGCTAACAAATAAGTCCAGATGATCAAGACTCAAGGAGTCTGAGTAGCTACTCAGGGATATATTGACAGGTCTGGGCAGATAAGACTTTTCAGTAATAGTGAAAAGATCACATAAATAACTCAACAAAGGAAGGAAAAGAACTGAATTATTTACATAAACCATTAACATTGGAAATATCTATGAAATATATAAAATGATAAATAGAATAAAACTCCAAATATGTGTATCTCATTCACAAACTTCTAACACAAATATGAGTATGCAATTCCTTGCAGACTTTGCCATTCACTGCCACATTAACACTTCAAGGTCAACAGCTTAGAAGGTTTACTGTAGCAAAAGAGGTTATCGAAGTGAACATTAATATTTACATTCAGATGAAAATAATTTTCTCTGCATCACTTCAGTATGCTTTGTAAAACAGCATCCACCCACAGTACAAAAAAACCCAACCCAAAACCTTTTGGATGGCAGATTACTGCTTTCTTGCAGAGGTGTGTTGTGTCATTGCCTTTACTGAAACTAAGCATTTGATGAATTCTCTGCACCTCATTCCTTTATGCTTCATGTTCCACCACTTGTCCTCACACACTCATCTTTTCATACTGCAGGTGACAGTCTCAGCCTTTACTAGATCCTTCCTACCCCACACCTTTTTTCCTATGCATTGTACAAATCAGTTCTGCACAAGTATTAGAGATGATGTGTTTTATTTAGCAAAATGAATTCTGAAAAAAGGAACACAAAACAAAAAGCTACAAAAGAGAAATTCCACTTTGTTAGGCAGTTATATCTATTCCATTGTTTTTCACACTGTAATATACCTTAAAACCACAGCATTATGTGGGAGGTACAAAACCAGCATATGACTCTTAAAAAATAATTTCCCTCCTTTGAAAGAAAACTGAAGAGAGAAGCAACTTCACTGTAATTCATCTTATTTCAAGTTTACTACACAGAAGTGTTCTACAGAAAACTGATAAACCAGTTTCTTTTTTAGTACCACTCCAGGATTTTTAAAAAATAAAAACAACAATGAAGCAAAACTTCTTTTTTTCCCTGGGAATCATGATTACTCATTCTTACAGCTCAGCATCTGAGGAAACAGAAGCTATATTTTCACTCTTGAATGCTAATTTGATGTCGAGAAAAGTCCCTTAACCATTTGTGTGAAAAAAATCCAACTGCTACCTTTCAATATTTCTGAATGACAGTCATGGCTCTAAGCAAACAAATGATGCTCACATATTGTGCCTTGCCTACAGGCATGTTGTTATAATTCAATGATATTATGCCTTCTTACAAGATGGTATCTCAGTTTCAATAGGGCAAACATTGCAAGGAAGTATCAGTTTCCATAGGTGTCTTGAACTTCCTGACAAATACAATTTCATCAACTGAATGGTCTTCCTCTCCAGATCAGTCACACACTAGTGGAAACTCTCACAACGACTTGAACATTCAGCAGCTTCTGAGATACTTATAAACAACTTCAGAAATCACAAAAGCCATCCTTTCCACTGAATTGCTGTTCAGCTGGAAAATCTGTCAGAGAGGTGTTATTCGAAGGTCCTCAACAACACCAGTATGGTTCTCAATACAAAAGTAAAAAGCCTACCTAAACTGCCTCTTCCATCTTAGTCTCTAGGAAAAGAAACTGGATAGCTGCATTGTGTACTTGGGAGAACAGAGAAAATATTAGTGTGGAAGGTATAAACAGGAGTTCTTTTTGCATCTAAATACAGTCTGATATGCTCTGAGTAAGTTGTACCTCTGAAACACTGCATGAATAAGCTAAGTTTCTTAAGAGTCCAGTTTGGGTAAATCTCTCTCTAGGAGACCATCATCTGACTACAGTAAGTGGGGTTAGTTAAATGTATTTACATAACAAACCCAAGTGGATAACAAGGGGTTTATTTTTTTTTCAGTATTTGGTTGTTCCAATTGCTGTTTGATTTCCTGAAAGCAACAGCACCTGAAGAATTGGATTTACACAGAGCTCTGCTGCCAGCCGTGCAAATTATTCTCCAGAAGGCCAGGTTTTCTTGCTGCGGCTTCACAGAACTAAAAGAAGAGGTACCCCTTAGAAGTAGCATCTCGTCCAAAATTCACCGGGTTTTAGCACAAGAACGTGGAAGATCACAACAATGGCACCCTCTGGTGACAAACAGTAACACGCTATAATGAGATACATTATTCAGATGGGAAAAAAGCGTTTAAAATGCTGCTTCGTGTAACCTATTATATGGAAGGAATTCCTATGGTAAGTTGCAAAGTGTAGGAGGTTATTTTTAAGAACAACAGTAACTAGTCCAAACTGTCCCAACGCCTCAGTGCTCTCTCAGTAAAGAAGTTATTTTCTAACGTCCAATCTAAATCATCTCTGACAAACAAAACCTACTTCCTCTCATCCTACCACTGGTTACTTGAGAGAAGAGATCAACACCAGCCTCAGCCCAGCCTCCTTCCAGGTCGCTGTAAACAGAAGTAAGATCTCCCCTCAGCCTTCTCTTCTCCAGACTGAAGACCTACTCCCCAAGCTCCCTCAGGTATTTGTTTTAAAACACCCTCCAAACCCCTCACCAGCCTTGTTGCTCTTCTCTCAACACACTTCAGGACTTCAACGTCTTTCCTATACTGTGGCACCCAGTACTCAACTGTGGCCTCACTATGGCCCAGTACAGGGTCACAATTGCTTTCTCATTCCTGCTGAACACACTGGTTTTGATCCAGACCAGGATGTTGTTGGCCTTGCAAGCCTTTGCAATTAATAAGATTCTTAATAGTGGGATATGCTACATGAACAAATGTGCCTTGACAAATTTAGAGGAGGCTTTTGACAAAATTTCCCAGTCTTTTGAAGTGGAAGACAGAAAATAAATTTGGCATATGTTTTCCTGTGACGTGTGCTCCAGTTTACAAGACCAACATGAAATATGTTTGGTTTTCATTTATTTCACCATGACACATTTTGTTAAACACCATGTACAGACAAAACCTTCCTGCAAAGGTTTTATCGCTCATCAACCACTCACAATACCGTTATTACCAAGCAGGATTAACTTTATCAGGTACACATCTCTGCTATAGAAAAGTATGAAAAGGCATTATTCTAACTCAGCTCTGCTTTGAACAAAGGTGCTGCTGCTTGCTTACCTAAGTGACCTATATCATCTAAGTTTGCTTTACTAAAACTAATAATTGACAAACTGAATGATGTAGCATGAGGGAGTTCTTGTTAAACATAGTTTCATCATTTCCTTTTAGTAGATGGAAAAGCTCATAATTAAAACACTAACTGAAAAAATATTTTTAAAAAAGCTGTCCATGGTATGATCTTCACACCATGATGTAGATACATACAGCTGCATGTAAAAGCTCCTTCCCAGTGAATTCAGGAGAGATGATCACAGCAAGCCTCAGCACTTTATGAACCCAGCTGCTACAGCATTTTCCAAGTAGCCTTTATTTATCAGCCTGTGTTTCCGTTTTCCTCATTTTCCCGCCTAAAGACCAGATTCCATTTCCCAGGTCTCACTTCCTGGTTGCCTTTGTTACTGGTTTTACGTAGGGGGCATTCATATTATCCAAGAACATCACTTTGAATGAGAGACTGCAAAACAGGGTATAGTTTCAACCAGCTCCTCAGATGCTATATGAACCAAAAGCACAGTTGTCAAAGCTCAGTACCCTGAAAACAGCTGTCAGTCTTGCCACATCTGCATTCTCTCTCCAGCGTATCACCAAAACCTGTGTTAGAGATACATTTATTTAGCTCTTTCAATGTACCTGCATTTTAGCACTAATTTCACTGCATCAACCTGCTGACCTACATTACTATGTTACTGGGTTTTCTTAACTTTGTAATAAATGTTGAAGATATTACATACTGTCACTTCGGAGTCTTGTCTTCCACAAGGCTTTAAAGTGTACTAGATCTACACACTCATTCTTTGTCCTTAACCTCATCCTCTAGCCTCCCTCTGCACTGAATGCCTAAGCCATTTACCTGGACAAAATTCTAGTTGATATGTAGTTAAGTCTTCAAAAGTCATTCCTGCTAGTCAATTCCCTCATTAGGAAACCACTTCCTATCAGAAGTGCCCTCAGGTTTTGAAAGCACATCAAAATTGGATCCACTTAAGCAATTGAGCTTTGATAGAGTGCTTAATGACTTTCTAAATTTGTCATTTACAAAGTGCTTTACAAGCCTTCCTAAAGAAGAGAAGTAGTATGCCTGTGCACGAGTTAACCTCCCTAGCACTCCTCCTTAACAAGTCTAGTTGATGTATGACGTATGCAATTCCATTTGCTCAGTATATGACATTTCATTTAAATCTCTTCATTTCCTTAGAACCATCCGGACACTTTCTCAGCTATGAACAGATTGTACAACTGTGGCAGCTCTTCCTCTCTTCATATCTGTCCCTCCTGCTGTTTCCAACCTACCTGGGTGGATCTAGATGGAAATGGGTGCAGTGTTTCTAGGCGGCACCAACAGCGCACTCCACTATGCACTATACAGCAGTCTGAAACCTCACAGCTTCTTGTTCATAACAGACAATATATCAAAATGGTAAGGTCATATCATCTTTCTTTCTTCCCAGTTAAATGTTACATAGCCTGTGCCCCACCTGTACTATATCACCACTGTTTAAAACCCCCATTTTAACAAGGGAAGTTTTCCACAGGCAGAAAAGAACATTTCTTGATAGGAATATTTAAGAAGAAAGTCTGACCACCCAGTCTTAAAACAGAATTCTGCCACCAGAAATGTTAAAACCTACTCCAAATCGTCTTACCACTCAGAAACATTAGCATGCATATAACAAAACCAAAGTCTTGTCATGAGTAGAATCGCAGCTTCACCATAACCTTTTCTGCAATTATGAAGTGTGAAATAGAAAGCTGAATAAAAATTAAAGTAATAAAATATTGAGAACAACATGTCAAAACTAAAACAGTGAAAATAAGAACATAAACTCCTCAGCTGTCATCTGTCTGGTGCCTCTTTGTAAATTCCTCTGACACAGTAATACCTTTACTGTAAGTCTAGGTCTACTACCCAACATCATCCCAGGAAATGCCTAGAATATATTGCTCACAAAATTAACTATGCATTTGAGAAATTACTATATGAATTCAACAGTGAAAACTTCATTACAGAGAAAAAGAAAACAAAACATAATTCCCTTTTTGTTTTCAAGACATTCAATCACATTACAACACAAACACAGTTTTTCATATTTTATCTTAACAGTTTTCCTGACTTCATTTTACTTTATTCATGGGAATATTTTTTTCATAATAAGTTATATGCATGGATGTTATTGTCTGGTATTCAAACTTTTAATTGCTACAAGAACCACCATCAAAGCAGGAAAAATAATAGAATTTATTGTGACCAATATGTCTAGCATAGCAAATATTAATGGATATTGAATCTTTGAAGCATCCTACAACATCTTTCCATGGGATCTGGATCCTCAAACATGATGCTGCAGATAGCCTGGCTCCAGCGCAGTAAAAAAAATTTCTCCAGGAGTATGAGATGAAGTGAGGAAAGGACACACATGGATTACTACAGTAGAACTTTGAACTATTTCCTTTGTTTTGGTTGATATTAGAGATTGTTGTATTTTTTTTCCCACTTATGTTGATGTTCAACCCAGAATCACTACTAGTAAGATAAAAACATTCCTTGACCATGTTTTGTGGTCTGATACCACTTTAACAATTTGGTTTCAGCCCTGGAAGTTCTCCTCCTTCCCAAGACACACTGAAATTTTTTCTTTTCTGATGCACAAATGTAAAACCAGAAACATCTCAAGTGTTATAGTATCAGAGTAGAAATCTAATTATAAACATTTTATGCTATGTCCCATTTTACCGGTGATATTAACCACTATACATAATAATGACACTAATATAAGAAGTGTCAATGTAAAAACCTTCTACAGAAAAAAAAAATAAAATTACCACCGCTGTTCCAGATTTTTCTTTCTTACAACAGGAGAATTAACAACATCTAGATTTACATCAAACTGAAAGTCCTCCTTGTGGATTCCCTTTGGGTCTAGTAGTTCATTAGTTCTGTTCTGTAAACCCAAAGCAGATATCAGTAATATTTCCAAGTGAATATTTGTAGAAACAGTTCTATGACTTCTCCACTCTGAAATATTCCTGAGATTTGCTTTGAGTTTACATGCTACTTTTGCCTTCACTTTTACCTAGGATTATGTTTTCTCTTTATCACTGGTTTGTTCATCTGCCTAACAATGGTTGAATTCACTTCCCTAACAGCCCCTAACTGGTCATTCAATAACAGTGAAGCCAGGAAAAGAGAAGATTGAAGAGCCATTGGAATTGCATTCATTGTATCAATCCTCCTTAATTATGACTGTTCTGGTTTCTTGAATTTAAAAAGTGAAGGTTACTTCATTTTTAAACAGGTTTTATGTTTCTGAGACCATAATTTTAATCTCAACTTCAAAAAAAAAAAAAAAAAATCAAACAGCCAGTCTCCTTTAAAAAAAAAAAAAAAAAAAAAGACAGTCACTTTTTAAAAAAAAAAAAAAAAAAAAAAAAGTGCTTCAAGGTCACTACCTAAACACAATCAGTTCCTACGCTTCACTCTGAAAATACGAATATTGCAGGCTTAGGAAAGAACACATGACAACTGAAGGCAAACACTACCTTCAAAAAGCCTTCCATGATGTTTTGGAATAGATACAGGATTCAATAAAAGGAAAGGAAAAACAAGCATTCAGGAACTCTGTACCTGTGGATCTCTGTAAAGAATTTTTTCCACAAAGCTGGCACACGACATCAGAGGTACAATGGACTTTGTATGTGTATCACAACAAAAGCCATTTACCTACATCTTACAACTCAATACATTATGATGAATAATGTGGTGGTTACAGACACTGACAGGTCTAAAGATGAGATGTTCAGATCCAGACAGAAGCAAAAACTGTAAGTTATAAGGATGTAGAGCCTTATCAATCATGTGAAAATCAAAGTGTTGCTTTTCAAAGTAGATCATCAAAAAGGTGTTTAGTTAAGAAGAATATTAGTTTACCAAGTAAAACACTGAATGTAATTGAGTTTGCATTACATCACCTACAAGCATTTCAAACTTAGTAATATTTCAAGGCTCATAGAATTCTAATTCATGGTAAAATTAAGATATACTAAATCTAGAAGTGCAGAAAATGCTCACAGGCTTTAGGAATGGATTTGTATGTGAGCAAAATCATATAGTTAGTGCAGTTTTTAGAAAGTAAATCATTTCCACACTACTTAGAGATGTAGTAAAATTAACAAAAAAGATTTAATGTTATAAGTAAAGGGAGTTTGTTTTGGTTTTGGGTTTTTATCAAGTGTGATGATATAAATTGTGATAGTATCTCAATATCAAAAAATCCAACAAACACCATATTTTGGATTTGAACTACTGCTTTGTAACACAACAGCTGAACCCTATCAGGGAAAAAGCTTCACTGGTATTTTAAATAAATTTTGTAGTCTGTGCATCACGAGTTCTTTCTAACACTGCTAGGCATAAATGGATTAAAACCCCATACCAAGAAATGTCTAGTGTTATGCTGGTATCCTGCAAATCTGAAACCATATCAGAGAGCGAATTTCTCTTGAAGTATAGATCCTTGTTACTTCCTCTTCAAGATGAATACCTAGCAGGCTATTGATCCGCTTCTGAAGGACAGTGTTTATTATGTAGGAAACCACTGCTGGGCACAAGCGTGAGAAATTAATGATGGTTTTGTAAGTGTCCACACTGTGGTGCTGAACCAGTGGGGCAACTGTCAATCTATATGATAATGCATCCCAAAACTTCATAAAATCAGTGATGTGAAGCAGCATTGATTTTTCAGCTAACCAGGATTTGTGAGAGAGTAAGACTAAAAAGTTTCCTGAAGTTAACACCTCTGTGTATACAACAGTTGCTTCATACTTCCCTGATTTTTTTTTCTTTTCTATTTGAAACAACCAAACACACAGAAATTCTAATCACAAAAACCTTTCCAAGTTAAAATTAATTCCATGCACTAGTTTGTATCTTGCGTACTCTCTGGTCCTGTCCTTCTTTCTCTTATTAACATCACTATTAGAAAAATTACCTATTCAAAATGGATTCGCTGCACTGTATTTCGAATTATTTCAGGGAGTATAAGGAGGAAAATGTAAACAATGTGAGCAAACAAATTCATTCTTTTATCAATGCCTGCAACAGTATGTAGGGGAAGTAGATGCTGAGATGAAATTTTCTCAGACAAAAGGTGTGAGTGCACACTGCTTCCACTGAAATGGAGTAATCACCTTCAGAGAAGTGAATTCATGCTATACAAATGAATTCCCACTGTTCCATAATGACAGAAATTCGTTAGTTGGGCTTTTATCTAAAATTGCACAGAGTAGTCTCATCAGAACTGAAGTCAATAGAAATTGTCATATTTTCTCTGAACAATATTAGAAAAAAAAATAAAAGGAAAAATCAATTAATCAATCACTGATTCTTTTTAAAATGCTGGGTTCCTTGTATACACCATTATTAGTAAATATGCATTTCCTCTTTGGAAATGTATCATGCTGTGTCTATAGAGAGGAGATATTACTTAAAGATTCAATTTAAACCAAGAAAAAAAGACTTCTGTTACAAAGAAAATCACTGCACTTGTCTGCACTTTTTTCTATCAGTATAAAAAGTGTAATTCTGCTTTACCTTCTTTGTTTTGACAAACAGTTGCTTGTGTTTCCAGTGCCTGGCACACAGGTTTTGTTGAAACAAAGATGGCTATCAGTAAGTATAAGGAAGAGTCTAAATTATACATCTATAAAATATCGTCTTCTCAGAGGCACCTAACATGTACCAAATTAAATTTCATTACAAGTACTATGCCCAGCAGAGAACTGTTTTCTTTAGCTGATATCAGCTGACTGAATAGTTGCTCTGTGTGCTCTAATGTTAGGGAGATTCCTCTTTACCTCCTCAGAATGGCAAGTACCAAATCCCCTAGTTCATATTTGAACTAAGCTGAATTTGCACCTTCAGATCCACACAGGATGAAGGGTAAAATCCTGCAAAGCCACTTTTACTACTTGTTCTTTTTAGTTTAATTTAAAAGTACGTGAGTATTGAAAATTCCCCAAGTAAAAGTTTGTACTGATAGATATGAAGAGCATGAACTGGAATTACCACATATACAAGGACAGCCGGTTTCACGCAAAGGATCGGCCCACATCTCGGTGTCTGTCATAAATGATTGCTGTGCACTCTAATGTCTCATTTCTATGAACATAACAAACTACTTCACTGCTTCAGTCTAATGTGTCATGTCCCCCCCGAACAATACCAATAACCAAACCGCAAATTAATCGCATTTTTTAACTACTTCGAAAGCATGAAAAAGCACACAAAGTTAAATCTGATTGTTACAAATTAGCACCATTGTCACAGTTACAAGCATATTGCAGATTATTAATATTATGTCAAGCTGTGTATAAAAATCACAGACGAGAATCACAGTTCTCTTACAAAATTCCTTTCTGGTTCTCCTCATTAAGGTTAATTTAATGTACTCTGAGCACAAACTTCTGTGGAAGATTGTGGTGTGGAAAATAAATTGTAAAATAACCCCTCTATATAGATCAGATGCTATGGTACACATATAATAGAGTTTCCCAATAATGATGATAAAATTAAACCAACATTCAAAAAGCAGCTTTAGTCAAACTGAGAAAGAGAAGTGCAAAATTCACCCTGCAAAGAGTACTCCTACGTGCATTAGGAACAAACTGAAAAAAAGCCTACCGTTTTCCTCGTCTGACTTATTTTCGTTGTCGGAGTCTGTGAGTGTGAGAGCCGAGTTTTCACGACTTGACAGACCGGAACTTCGCCTGGATTTGATCCCTCTTCCCCACAGCCTGATGGCATGCTCTGGAGACATCCCTCCCTCTGTGTCCGAGTCAGCATCAGAGCCAGTGCTCAAGGAATAGCCTTGATGCAGTATTCCTATATCTGAGCAGTAGCCACTTCGATGGGGAGAAGGCTCACAGATTCCTAGTTCTGCAAGGGTGAAGTTTGTTCCTAGAAGGGGGAATTGAAAAAAAAAAAAAAAAGTTAAATCATACCTTTTAGGTAGGGAATTTATTTTAAGTTTGAAAATAACAGACCTTTCGGAGTGCTTTTTAATGTGCCATATACCAAGCCTCTGTAATGAATTATATAGAGATCTCTGTGGTGCACAGATCCAGCGAGACTTAACTAAAACACATCAAATGTAGTTAAAACACATTAAATATACAAAACAAAAGGTAGTAAAGGTCTCTAAATGTTATGTTACTATTTGAGACACGATAAATTAATCATGTTGGCATGTGATTAACATAAAACTCATGACAAGTGCTAATGACACAACCTGCTTTATTATCTAACCTTAAATTCACAGGACCAGACTACAAGCTTTGAAACAGCATTTGATAGTAGGAAAGAGGAGTTTTTGCATATGAAGTTGATTTTCTCAGACACAAGTATTTCACAGAGACAGGGCTGTTAATTCAAATTGTATTATAGTTTCTTATTTTACAGAAAATAAAAAATTATTTGGGAAAACAGATTTTAAAGGCCAGGATTACTTAAAAGAATGCAAAGCAACAGAAAATCTTGTCATCAGTACTGCACTTTCACACTTGGTGGGACTGGTAGTTCAGTATCTGCTATAGAAATCCAGACAGGTTTCAGCACCACTGTAATTGTTTTCTATCTTTTCTTTTTTTTTTTTTTTTTCCCCCACAGTACTGAAGAAGAAAGTGCACCAACACCAAAATCAGGAGGTCATTTGGTTTAAAGGCGATACTTTCAGGAATAATGTCAAAACATGTGACCTTTAGCAGTTAATAACAACTCCATGGGCGAAGTCTCATACATTTTTAAAGCACATGGAGTCCCCCAGGGGTATCAGAAAGTATAGACTTGCTTGCTGATTTCTGCTTATGTATTTCTTTCCTACAGTAATGAACATAGGTAAAAAATCTAGGGAAATATTCACTGGTCACTGAAGCTTTCAAAGGTTTTGAAAAGCAAAGGTATTTCACCTTGACTACATTGGGATAAAAATCAAGAACAAAGACAGACTGAAGCCGCCGGCAGTGTAACTGTGAATTATTTAATTGATTTCTTACATCACAGGGAAGTTAGATCTGTGGTCTGTGCTTCTAATATGGTTGTTTTATTTTGTCCAAAAGCAATTTCTCTTTTCTCCCCTTCCTCTATGCCTTTATCAGAACAAAGCTATATAGTGGAAGTTCATGCACTAAATAAAAACCACACGTAAGTGTCTTTTATTAACAAAGACATCTGGATTTT
>VWZE01009149.1:651661-709027 GCA_013396675.1 Eubucco bourcierii | reverse complement strand
GTCTATTGTTATTACTTAAACATATGAGCCACAAATATGCCACAGTGCAAAATCTACCCAATTCACTCATCTGTCTCAGGCCTCTCCAGATGGTTTTTGGATATTGGACATGTACATACATCTACAGAAAGGAAAACCAGGTCTGACTTAACATTTATTCTTACAGCTTATCAATTAAAGGATGGTAATCAATTTCTTCTCAAAGGTTGAGCTATATCTTCATCCAGCAATGTCTAGACAGCAGCATTAAGAAGGAAGAGATATGCTCTCTTTCACCACTAGGTTACCCAGTAAACCAGCTGGCAGCAACAGAAGGACCAACAACATCACGTACCAAAGTATCCTCAACTGTACGCTTCAAAAGAAATGAAGCATTAAGTGGTAACGTTTAAGAAGTCTGACATTAAAAATCAGTTTTCATCAACACCAAATTAACTCAAGCCCTCCCAGTCAAGAGTATATTTTAACTTGTCTTCTAATATTTATTCTAAAAAATAATCAGAAATTTTCTGATTCAGTCAAAAGCAGTGAACAGTCCTAAAAATTAGCTCAAGTACACTTCAGTCCAGAGATTTTTTGCCTTTTTTTTCCCAAATAAGAACTATGTAGTTACAGCTGAAACAGAGTCACTTTTTAGAAAAAGATAAAACTAACTCACACAAAATTTCAGTAGAAGATATTCAACAAAGCCATCTTGATAGATTTGTTTCGGTTTAGCTATATTAACAAACCAAACTTAAAGTCATTGAAAAAAAGGGGAAGAAAAATGAAAAAAGTGTCAAAATCAAACCACAATATGTCTGTAATAAACTGCAGAATCACAGAGTGTTACAGGATGGAAGAGCCCAGTACAGGGCCAGAAAGATGTTGAAGGGAGTGGAACATCTCCCTTAAGAGGAAAGGTTGAGGGAGATGGATCTCTTTAGCTTGGAGAAGAGGAGACTGAGGGGTGGTCTCATTCATGTTTATAAAGATGTGAAGGGTGAGTGTTGGGGGACGGAGCCAGGCTCTAATCACTCATGTGCAACGATAGGACCAGGGACAACGGGTGCAAGCTGGAGCACAAGAGATTCCATATGAACATAAGGAAATACTTTTTTTCACTATGAGGCTGCCAGAGCCCTGGAACAGGCTTCTCAGCGAGGTTGTGGAGTTTCCTTCCCTAAAAGACAGTAAAACCCCACCTTCATGTATTCCTGTGCAAGCTGCCCTGGCAGCGGGTTTGGACTGGATGATCTTTCAAGGTCCTGAAGTGAAGCCTACTAGCCCCATACTTTCTGAACTACACAGGCAGAGTGCATGCAGATATGTATTAGAAATACCGAAGTCATCATGGAAGTGAGGGTTTGGGGTTTTTTTGGTTTTTTGGTTTTGGTTTTTTTTTGTGTGTGTGCTGGTGGCACAAGTGCCTACAAACACGCAGCGATTATGAATATATTAGTTTAATTAGGCTGGTTTACATACTCGGTAAAACATTTTAATGATATTCTGTGGATTTTAACAGCCATTACAAGCCCAGATGATTTCATTCTGATTAGCATCCTGTATTGACATCAAAATTTGACTAGAACATCTGATGAAAAAAGTAATCTTCAGAGATATTCTTATTTGATTTGACTGAGGAAAAGAGTAAAGGCATTGCTAATGGATAGAAAATAGAGTATTCACAGAAATCATTCACCTATTTGAGTTGAATTATCTGGGATCCTGGTACCTCCCATGAACATGGAGAAAAAGATTTGAAAACTGAGCAGATTTCTTCAAAAAATTGAAAAGTGGATCAGATCAACTCAAGGACATAAAGAGAATCACAGCCTCTGAGCCTCTAGGAAAGGATTTTCTACGCTCCTTCTCAGCAATCTCCTTACAGTCTTACAACAGACAATCTCAAGTGCACTGGTGATAGACATGAAATATTCTAGAGATTTCCCTCTGTGAAACCGACATGTTCTACTTTGGCAGACTCTAGATTAGTTTCTTCTATTAATTTTAAGTGTTCGCTTCTGCAAAGTGTTACTTGAGTGTTCTGTAAAAAACCTGCATTTTACTCAACAACTGAGTTGCAAAATAGGACTGAAATGCACAGACAGAATCCACTCTTGCACATTTCTTTCCAGATTCTTGTAGCATCTTGTAGCATTGATGGTGACACCAAGTGAAAAGAGACGGTACGATCAGACTCTTTTTGGTAGGATAGAAACTGTTTTCTGTTTTCTCTGAAAGAATACACCACAACAGAAAGAAAAGGAAAAAAAAAAACCTCTTTTTTTTTTGTTTGTTTGTTTTCTTATGCAACAGAGTATACAAGCCTCCACCCCAAGTCCCTTCATCCCCACTTGAGAAATCATTATACGATTGTCATTGAAGAAAACCAGCCACTAGCAGCTGCTCCCTTTGTTTGCAATCTCTCATACAAAACTATACCAGTAGTAAACTAGTTTAAAGTGTAATAGAATGTTAAGTGCTTGATTATCATTGTCTGCAATCTACACACCGAATGGTCTCTCAATGGAGTAGAAAAGTCGTCCTTCTCATTGCCACATTACTTCTATTATTTTTGAGGCACATTTCCTTTAACATAAATTTACTGCTATTTACTACTACGACTTACTTACATTTCTTTACTTTAACATAAATTTGCTACTTTACTACTACTTATATGCTACTCAGTATATACTTACTAAAAGTGCGTTTAATTCAGCAGAGTACACTTCTATTCATTATCTCAGCTTAGAGTAGAAAGCATTCCTACCTAAGCAAAGGTTATCCTCACCTAACCTCTAGGCAGTGGCCTCATTTGGGTAATTGCACAATGCAGGAGTTGCCTGTTTGAAGATTAATCTAACCCAGCTGCGATCGCTACAAGATGCCTCAGAGGAAGATACCTGAGACCAGCAATGCACAGATATGATAAATTTGCCTTCAACACTGGATCAGCAGTTCAAAACTAGGCTAAGTCTAAAATCAAAAGGATAAATATCACTTACATTCTTTGCTACAATAATCAATTGCAAGAAGTAAGAATAAAAAGAGTGCATCATTTAAGAAATTCCATCCTTTCTCAAGTCTTTGTTATGTTCCTAGCTGTAATGATTTTCGCTGGCACAAGTACTGCTGTTTAGCTCCAATCTGTGGTATACGAAGAGGTCATGCTTTTTAACAAATATCAAGGCACACTCAGTTTTCCTCAATTCTTTATGCATTAATTTATTATAATGACAGGGAGAACAGATGATTATAATTTTTTTTTAATCCACTTACCATACACATTTTTAACATTTAGCCTTTTTATTCACCTTCTTTATCTGATAAAAAAATACCGTCTTTTTAATCCTTCCCTGTATCTCACCTATTGCAATACTACTCTTTTTCCATGGTTAAAGATTTTGTTCTACAAAATGTTTGTATTTTGTTTCTAATTCTGTACTATCAGACACTCCAAACTGAAGCTCCAAACCTGAGATAAAGGATACACTGCTGTCATCCTGCATTTTTGAAGCTTTTCTACTATTTTGTTTACTTTTTTTGAGAAAAAATTATATTAATGTGAGCCTTTTCCTTTATCAACTTCTCACTCCCTCTCCCCTTTGATGCATCATTATACAAAATACTGTACATTTCTGGTGGTTTAAATATACCTATCAGAAGTATTTTTCTGGGTAATATGCAGAAATTTTAACCATGTAATTGCAATGAGCAGCCTCTGTGGTAAATTCAATATTAGCATGAAATATGCTTGGAAGATTCTCTCACTTAACATCATTAATATTCCAATGATTGTAATATTCCATTTCTAAAGAAAGCACCATTTCAAAAAGAAAAACATAAGGAAAAGATAAGCCACCCTTTCACTGCGATCCCTTAAAGAAGAGGAAACTAACATCCCATGGTTGACAGGTTGGGAAAGAAAGAGAAGACAATAGCCACTCTAGGCAAAAGAATTACCAGCCTAAGACAAGTGTCTGGGTTGGTTTTTCCTCCCATTTCTAATATTCACAAATGTTCTTCTGTGAACTCCTGACTCTACCCATTTTTCCCTTCAGAAGTAGCTGTGTGAGCTCCAAAATAAGAAACTTCCCCCTGATGAAACACTAAAAATACTGGCTTTCTTATAAATTAGAAAAGGCTACCAATGAACAAGCTGTATCTTCTTCTAGCTAACATGTGAGTACATCCATACACACTCCATTCCAGTAATCCTTACTGCGACTTAGAATATCCATGTACATCATGAGGTATCATTACAAACACTAACACAGCAGTATGCAGAGACCAATTAAAAAAACACAACAAAAGCACCACGGTTTTCTCCAAAGTGAAACACTAGCAGCCTTGGTCTCTTCTGCAGCAAATGGACTAGAAGCAGCAAATGGAAATCCATACACATCTTACAACATGTGCTTTGAATATTAAATATATTTTCTAGCTTCCCTCATCAATGACAGAAAAATCCTTTAATTGTCTTTTTTTGTAATCCTCTTTCTGCTTTGCTACTTTCTGACTCTGAGATCCCCAAGTCTCAGGATACAGATGTTTCTCTTTTTGACTGTCTGTTGACAGCACTAATACAGTACTAGATTTATCTCTACCAAAAAAAAGTACGGTTTCTAAAAGATTCCAGCCTGACAATATTATATAATCTTCAGTCACGTGACCAGATTCTAATTTTTCACTAAAATTTCCTCCTTCAGTGAAAATCTGTGGAACTACTCTCTTTCGGTTTTATTTTCAACCTTCGTCATTCAGTTTTTACACACCAAATAAAGAATATAGTATTTTTCATTACTTCATACACATTTTCTACAGCTGTGCTGAATGTAGTCTCTGAGAACATCTCAATCACTTTATTTATATTCACCTTCTCATGAAGTGAGCTTTGATCATCCCTATTTTATAGATTTTAAACTGTGGAAGGAGAGAATAGGACAGGCTCTTTCCAGAGCACACACTAATTTTGGTAGGACAAGTACCATCTGAAAAATTATGTTTCTAGTATCACCTTATGGTGATTAACTTCTTTTAAATGACATGCCGGCTTAGGGCAAAGTATGCATTTATCGTTTTCTCCTCAAATGATGATTTTGATTAAAGACAAAAATCAGATTTGGGAGGACAAGAGGATGAAGGTTAAGTGGCAAACACGGTTATTATTTATTATCTACCCAACACACTTCAGGTTAAAATGTAATTCTTCAGGCTAACATTTTACTTTCTTAGGCAGTCTTTCATTTATTGTAACCTTTCCAACTCTTCCAAGCTCCAGGGAATGGTAAAGGGAGAACAGTTTCATTTATTCTAAAGGGATGCTCTATTCCTACTGACGTGTCCATTCTAAAAACCTGAAGGAGGCAGGAAATAAAATATGGAGTTCTGCTCTCCTCTGCTGCTTTACTCCTCTGGGGTCTGCCCAGGTGCATTTCTTCCCCTCCTCACTGATTAAGTGCCCACAAAAGTCAAATTCAGGGCTCAGTTCTCTGCCTAACACAACTGTCCAAATGCTCTAATATACCTCTAAGGTGACAGTGCATTTTTGAGATAAAAACTGTAACAGTTTACAGCTATATACACTTCAACTAGAATGTGGCTGTTAATGACTTCATTTCAGTTTACATTATTTTTTTTTTCTTTTGCAAGCAGCAGAGAAGTAACAGAACAGCAAGTAATGAAGTTCTTCCTGTAGATTTCTCATCCCCAGCCCAAACACTATCCAAGTATTAGTAGTTTGTGAGTTTTTTTAGGATAGAATCTTATGGAAAGGAGTTAAGAGTGAAAATTTTCTACTCTCAGTCCAAAATGACTTGAACTGTGGAATAATACTGTTACGTGCCTATTTATCTTCTAGAGATTGTGAATTTCTAAATAAAATTCACCACAGAAGCACTAAAAAGATTTTAAATACACAGCATTTGCATAAACAAAGTGATAGCTATCATAAAAGAACATAGAAAAAAATTACTTTTAGAATTGCACTTTCATGTTAAACAACCTGCTCAACACCTGATAGTATCTCCTGCCACACTAGCACAGTATTTCCTATGAAGGGATAACAACTACAACTGCATGGAAAACGCAAACTCTGAAGAGCAGTCACTTTTCAAGACAGTATAAGGAGAGAATGAAGTGCCACCCTGAAAGAGAAGAGTTAGCATTAAGTATTTGTATTTACTATCCAGGTCTGCAATGCACACTTAAGCTTGTTTGGTACAAATAATGAGACCACAATACCCACAGAATCTAAATCTGCGTTTACTTCACCAGAAAACTGTTTGAGTCATTTGCATTCTAGGCTAAGACAATCGAGCTGTTGGCCATCTGATCCAAAATCATTTTAGTTATGTCAGACATGGACAGTGATTTTATCTGGTTCTGCAGGAAAAAAACAAAACAAACAAAGTCATTTGACCGTAACTATATAGATATGAATACTATTAGATAAAATCACTGTATAGCTACTAATCTGGTGATACACAAACCAGAGTCCAATTATTAAGAAATATTTCTAAGAAAATTCGTAGGAAATTGGTGATAATTTGCTGAATTAATGAAAAGTCTTTTCTTATTTTATCAAGATTTAAAAAGCAGTAAAAAAAAGAACCACTGTTCCTAACTCAATAAATAAACTGTGCTCTCAAGAAAGGGAGGAAGTCACAGGTAATAAGCTTTCATACTTTCGTAACTGTTTAATTGGAACTCTTGAAAAACCTGAATCAGCTGTCACCACAGACAAAACCTTAATTGTTTTCTTTCATACCTTGCTTCACAAGTCAGGAACATGGATATTCTATATTTTATTGAAATCCCCAGGTACACATAAAGATTTCTTAGCACTAGAAGCTGTCAGCTGTTTAGTCACAAGGTGCTTCCTCACTGTAAACATCATGTCACCTAGAAATAATGGTAATGTAAATTGCACCCTGCACAGCAGAATAAAAGAAGTTTAAACCATTGTCTGGTTCAGAACTTCTTTGTTTACAGTCTGAAAGATGTTGCTCATAACAGGTTTTAGAAATGCCAGAGTTGCCAGCCTTTAACTTTGCATTTCTAATCCTGTTAGGAGAACAATCAGTAGATCAATGCGAATGACACTGAGTATTGGAGAATGAATTAATATAAAATGGAAAGAACAGTTTCCTCCCAAAACTCAACAACTTCAGTGGAGCACCATATGAATTTAAAAAAGTATACTGAATGAGTCTTTATAAACTTTATACCAAACTGAGAATAATGAAATTAAAATCACTTGAAAACAATAATTTATAAGAAAAAGGTATATATCATCATAAGCTATCAAGGTTGAAGTAGGTGAAGGAAAGAAGCTGTGGGCAATGGGACAGAGTCTAATTCATCAACAACCTGGATGCAGGAAGAGAGGGCACTGTCAGCAGGTGCATTGATAATACCAAACTGGGAGGAGTGGTTGACACCCTGTCGGGCTGCTGCCATTCTGGACAAGCCACAGAGCTGGCCAGGAAAAAATTAAATCAAATCCAACAAGGACAAGTGTAGAGTCTTTCACCTGGGAAAGAACAATCCCATGGACCAGTATACGTCAGGGACTGACCTGTTGGAGAGCAGCACAGGGGAAAGGGACCTGGGGGTCATTGTGGGTAGAAAGATGCCCACAAGCCAGTAAGGTGTTCTTGTGGCCAAGAAGGCCAACGGCATCCTGGGCTGTATTAGAAGGGGTGTGGTTAGTAGGTTGAGAGAGGTTTTTCTTCCCCTCTACTCTGCCCTGGTCAGGCCACATCTGGAATACTGTGTCCAGCTCTAGGTCTCTCACTCAAGAAGGACCTCAGGCAACTGCTTTACAGAGTCCATCACAGAGCTACAAAGACGATGAAGGCAGTGGCACTCCTTCCTTACACAAAGAGAATGAGGCAGCTGGGGACCACACTGACAAAGGTCAAGTATATCCAGGTCTCATCTATGTTTTGTTTTGATTTTTAATTATGATAATTATTATTATTACTGTTCTTATTTTTACTTTGCAGACTCTAATTGTAGAATTTTTTTTTTTTATTAACGAGAGGGAAGCTGATTGGGTTATTCATTAATCCTCACAGTGGTTCACTCTTTTTTAAACCTTTTTTATAGGCAAGTTCAGGTATTCCCTTTTTGGTTAGATGGGACTCATAGCCAGTTTTCACCCCAAATCAGGTTTGTTTTGAAAGTCAGTACAGAGCAGGTAAGGACAGCACTGAAGGCCAGGAATGGAAATAAATCCCCTGCTGGCAAGATACATCGGATGAGAGAGCTTGCCCAGTCTGCTCCCAGTCTCTTTCCCATTAGGTAGCAGAATCACTGTGGCAGTGTGGTATGACTCTTGCCTGTGGCCTTTCAATCACTATCTTATCTGAACAAACTCTTTTCTTAATTACCAGCATGATAGAGCACATGAGCTAAGCTAGTAACTACTGTGACAGGCTCTGGATACTTCACAGATCTATCCATCACTTTCAGACTGATGAACCTCTGATTCAGCTAAACATATTAAAATTTGCAAGCACATCTATTTAAATTTCAAATTTGTGGTTCTCAAAGGCATTTGGTTCCTCTAATTTCTTCTTAGTAATCTCTTTAACAGCTTCAGGAAGGCAAAAAAAGGCATGGATGTTGGAAAACTTCTGTCATGGAAACTGAACACAGTATGCTTTTATGCCCTTTTTCATTTGTTTGTTTTATATTTTAAACTGGGAATTTGGTAAACAATGTACATGGATATGTAATCAAGAAGAAAGCCAATGTTAAAGCCAAAGGAAAGAACTCTCAACACAGAACAGTCAACAACTCAAATGTTTCCAAGGATTTCTGATCTGGAAAGTCAAGAGAGAAATCTACAGCTAGATAACCAGAAGTGTACAGTACTGATCAGCTGTGGCTCTCTAAGTCATTTTAGGGATAACTGTAATAAGTCCAAGATCAGGGACTCACAAATCAAGCTGTTCAGAGTCAATTATGTTCTCTGTAGCTGGAGAAGATAGATTACTTTTTTAAAAGCAGAAATGATCTGCACAAAATCATAAAATGGTATGAAAGATGGCCTGGTAAAAATCAAGCACTGAACTAATCACATTCCTGTTGAGTCTTTTAAAAACCACTGACTCTTCAGAATATCTTCGAAAATGAGCTCAAAAGTAGAGCTGCTTTTAAAATTAAATATAGGATGAAGTCCATGGACACCATGTAGCACACACCCTTAGGAACTGCTCACCCAAGGAAATACTGTGCACTGACCACACAGATAGCAAAATTTCCCAGGGTGGTTTTGTGGGCTGCAGCTGGAGCATTTTGTTAGCCCTGCAGTCTCAATGTCCTCCATCTTGCAGGGCTGTCTTTACCAGTCACATCTAGCCAGAAGTAGCAAAGCCTGATTTCAGAGGCATGGTAGCAGAAAATGTGTGACCAGGGAACAAAACAATGATCATCAGGCACATGCTTTCTTCTAGCTAACCCCTTGTAGTTATATTTAAATGAGAAAACCACTGTCATGTTATTTCTACTTTAACTGAAATTCTGGCCTTTTTTTTTTGTCTTTGACCTATTTAACCACACTCATCTCTTCAGAACTCCACTGCAAAAACAGCAGACAGCAAATGGGAAATACTGACAAAAATGTGTTTCCATTGCAGGATAATGCCACTGCTATTCTTTTATCAGCTTTTAACACTTCTGTTATCAGCAAATTGCCCTTTTTGGTGGGGGAGAAAGTAGCTTACAGAAATCTGCTTTAAACAATGGTGCAAGCCTTCAAAATGAACAGTAAGAATCTCGTGGTCACTGTATACTCCTGTTTTAAGAACAGATGTGGCACTGTATAGTTTTAGTATTAAGTACTGTGAAACTTCCTTTCAAGCAAAGAACTATTTATCTACTTAGAACATAACCAACTTTTGTAAGTTTCATATATTACATTTATTTCAAAATGCTTGGCATTATTAATCCTTTTTATATTGTTAATATAAAGATTCAGCTTCAAACCCTCAAAAACTCAGAAAGTTTATTTTTTTTCTTTTTTTGCATTGCATGCACTGATGAACTAGCCTGCTCAGCAAGCATTTAACAGATTAGACACTTGAACATGGTTTCAGGCAATGCTCTCTCATGTTTCTGCGTATTGCCTGATAAACACTTCAAAGTAAACCGCTCATAAATATGAAATGAAAAGCCGAGAAGTCGTTATGCACAGCTTTGAGATACAAATCTCTTTATTCCCCTCTGAAGTGGAGTTTGATTGACATAATGAGTCATAGATCCTGTCCAGGGACACACTGCCTTATCCCCTTTTCCTCAGGAGACAGGGAGTCTTTAAAGAAATCCACTTCAGAACTTTGTGATAGACAGCTACAGAAAAGTTGAATATTACACAAATTCATTATTTCATATTAATACCTAGTTTAACAACTGGAGTATGTCAAAGATTGATTCCAAAGCGACAAACAGACCCCGGCACCCAAACCTTTTCAAGGAGGCCGAAGCGAAGACGTACACTGCATCGAGCTATCACTGGCAAGGCAATGTAGGTCTTGGGTCTCCAAACAAAGGAAGAGTCAGAGCCAGAAAGGGCACTTGCTGATATGGGTACTGTGCCCTGTTGCTGCAGGTAGGGATCTGTATACCCACAGGGACCCTTTGCCAGCTTGAGGAGCAAGAAGTCCATGACCACCCATTCAGGAACAGCTATGACTACTAGAGCTTCATGAAAAGACAAGTGAGCCCTTCAGGTTTGTGCTACTTCACTACAAAGCCTCCTATGTTCCTTCTGATGTTTGTACAAACAGCTCCCGACTGCAAAGTAGCATCTCACACATTTGCTGCACAGACCCTTCTGCTGCCTGGCTCTACCTGCTACATGTCTCACCTTGTGAGGAGAGAAAAGGGAGTGTGGCCAGGTGATGCTATCCCGAGAACATCTACATTGCTACGACCCTCATTAGAAGGTGTACTGCTCAGGTACAGAGGTCTCTGCTGTGAAGGAGATTAAGCCTTTCATGTGAGAAGGAGTAGTTAAAAATCATCTAGCCTGTAAAACCTCTAAAAACCTAATTTAGGTATTGCTGTTAATAGAAGATAACCATATGAAAATTACAAGAACTATGACGTGTAATTGTTGGCTACTGCTATTCCACAAAACATCGAGCTTTAAGCCTGCACAGTCAAACTGCTAATCAACAGCACCATAAACAAAATTATGGTGTAATAAATTGCTACCCTACAATGTTATACTCACAACCTGCATTTGGAGTATTTGCGGAGGTTTACAGAATGAATCCAGCAAATATCTGCCTATCTGAGATGCAACTTCTAGCACTTTAATTGCTGGTCATACAGTAGGTTTCAAATTACACATTGTTACCAGCTCTTGTTAGTCTCTACTTCCCATGAAATAAGTATTCAAAGCATCCAAGATCTATCATGCATACCTTCGCTTTCTTTTGTAAGCAACGATTAAGGTTAGATGTGAGCTGTCCACATCATTTATACAATCATACATAGATCATTGAGATTTAAAAAGCAACAACAGCAAAACAAACAAACAGAAAAAGCTTCATCTGTTGTATTCAAAATACACTCCAAAATACCTTTTCCTTTGCCACTTAAAACAAAAGGTTAGTTATCTATGAAAAAGCATTTGGTGAAACAATGAAATGGTGAGAAGACTAATGAATTCATATTACCTGTAAATAATGGAACATTCAAGTATAGTTTTGCAGTAAAAGGCTGAAAGGAAAATTTAGAAGCTTAAGATGATGAACAAGCCACAATGTGGTATCGTCATTCATATACAAAGAACACTGCCCCCTCTTGTCAATCCTCAGTGACTGAGGTAACTCAGGTACTATTTTTCCCTCTGACACATTTATTGTCAAAAACTTTTACTGTTGTTATTTATTGTTCGTGAATTGCAAACACATTTTGACTCTGCCCTACATATTGTCAGTGCGCTTCTTTCTCTGTTGTATGTGAGCATTCACATCTTAGAAGACAATGGTCTGTACTGGGTTTTCTAATCACTAATAAACAACAGCTATTTGCATTGAAATTCAATATACGAACTGCAACAAATACTGAGCAAAATGGGGAAATGCTGAAAAAGACAAAACCTAAACCAAAGCTTATGGTTATAACCAGACATTCTTTAATTCTGCAACTTTTAATTATGGATTGCCATTTCTATGTAAATTAAAAATGTCTGGCCCAAATTTCAACCATTTGCAACTCTTTGTAACATTGGTCAGAAATTATTCTCATACACACAACTAAGGAATGGTGGGCACGCATCTCAGCATGGAAAAAAAGCCTGTCACACACAACTATTAATTTTAACATATATATTATTCCAGTGTACTGTTGATAGTTTGCCACATTGAAAGGCAAATGAGGCATCTGAAATGTTCTGACTTAATAGAAGTCTCCACAAGATCGTCTGCAGCACTTACAATTCCTACATAATTGATACCAGACGCAAGTAAAATTAGATACTTCAAAAAAAAGAACTAAACCCTAAAATAAGCAATCCTCTTTGATGATAACTGTTAGAATTAAAGTGTGTTTCTACAAGTTAATGTTATTCCAACAGATTATACCTCTGTATACCTCTTGCTTCATTGCAAGATGTGAAATATTATGATAGAGCTTGAAGCAGCATTAGGTATTCTGATGAGGTCCAAAAAGCACAGCTGTCAGTCATACCCTTGGTTCTGTCAGTCACTTCAGCACACTGAAACCAAGTTGTCTCCAGGATAAGTGCCCCTTGGAGATCTGCAGTTGCTGCTTGACCTACAGCTGAAAAGCAAGTACTTCACTCACTAGATCTATTAGCCCTTTGACTTCATTCATTCACTACCTAATATTAAATACACTGCTAAAGAGAGTGATTAATTTAATTTCTTTAGAGAGTGTTAGATTTCTTAAACCTCTCATATACCTATCCACGGAGGCTCCAAAATATTCATATAATTATCTCATATAATAGACATATATAGTTCAAAACCATGATACATAACGTTTAAAATATTCATACAATTACAGAGTTGCAGTTAGAAACCTGGTAAGGGTCATCAAATTTTTCAGTTTTTCCCCTTCCTTTCAAGAATACCCTTTCCTTATTGCACCATGGCATCACTTAACACAGACAGGATCACAGGATGCCAGGGGTTGGAAGGGACCCAAAGCGATCATCCAGTCCAACCTCCCTGCCAGAGCAGGACTATACAATCTAGCTCAGGTCACAGAGGAATGCATACAGACAGGCCTTGAAAGTCTCCAGAGAAGGAGACTCCACAGTTTCTCTGGGGAGCCTGTTCCAGTGTTCTGTTACCCTTCCAGTAAAGAAGTTTCCCCTTGTATGGAGGTGGAACCTCTTGTGCTGCAGTTACATCCATTGCTCCTTGTCCTCTCACAGGAAACAAGTGAGAAGAGCCTGTGCCCCCACTCCTGACACCCAGCTCTCAGATATGTATGCACATTTATTAAATCCCCTCTCAGTCTTCTCCAGACTAAACAGCCCCAGGTCCCTCAGCCTCTCCTCATAAAGCAGTGCTCCAGTCCCCTAATCATCCTCACAGCCCTCTGCTGGACCCTTGCCAGCAGATCCCTGTCTCTCTTAAACCAGGGAGGCCGAAATTGAACGTAGTACTCAAGACGAGGTCTCACCAGGGCAGAGTAGACACTATAATAACTACCATCTCTATCTATTCTTTTGTAGTTATTTTTGCACTGGTAGCCTGGTCAGCCACTCATCATCTTTCCACTTCTTGTCTGTGCTTTCCAGGTTTGACATCAATGCACCAGCTTAAACAGTAGCTTGCTGTTGTTCCTAAAGGAACAAGGCAAACATTAAAAGTTGCAGGACTTAGATAGTTTAAAACAGGGGGAAAAAAAAAAAATCAAATAACTTACACAGATACTGCTAAACGCAAGCCTTTCCCTCTACTAAGGAGATAACCAACAAATACTTCAAATTTGTTTGAAGCATTCTGGTATCAATATCTGGGAATGTGACTGACAATCCATTTCTTTGACAAAAAATGCTTTCTTTTAAGATATAACTTGGCCTCTTCTGATCCAAGTATTGCCCTGTGATTAAAGTACTAGACAATGCAAGCATCCAGTGATTAAAGTACTAGACAATGCAAGTATCCATCTTAGAAGAGGAAATATCCTTCCAATCACATGAGTTTCCCTCCCTCCCCCCCCGCCCCAGCATTTGCAACCAGAGAGTCAATTTCAGTCCATTTACTAAGTTTTTTTAAATGAAGCTTATGGTAATCAAACAAGTTCCAGATAGCTGGACATAATGTGGTAAACAAATCTACAACATACAGTGGAAGCATCTACAGGGACTTCTTTCCCTGCTTAAATCTCATACTGTGGAAAGGAAAGCAGGAATACTGTTACATGTGTAATAATCAGTGCTAGCCTGACATACTGGAACAGTAAGAAAGAGGTTGTGTCAGCCAGTTACTTATCTGACTTGCCTTAAGCTTCACCAGTTTTCAAAATGCAAAACACAATTAAAACCATACACAAGAATGACAGAAAACCTCAAAGAAGTCTGTAAAATGTGCAAAGAGCATCACTTCACTTTCCAAGCTGCTGGTAACGCAGATATTCATTTTCAGTGCACACGGAATAGTTGCAGTTCAGTCCAGAGAAAGGGCAAGAGTATTTTCACCACACGCATATGCTTATATTTATGAAGAACTCTTTCCATTTATGCAAAACTCAGTCACAAATTTCTGATAAATAGTAAAAGATTCAACAATGTTGTACATTAGAGCTGATTTGAAAGCTGCCAACCAATTGGAAGAATACAGTTTTGAAGTCAAAGCAAACAACGTAAAAGACGCATAACTATATGTGCTTCTCTGATTGTCATTTTCAGCAGTGACATACGTATACTCTGGTACCCTCAACACAGAGAACAATTACTTTGGGATGAAAAAAGCTTGCTTGAATGACCTGCAGTGCACAGCTGTCTGTGCAATGGCCAGCAAGAGGCTGAGCTCAGCATAACTGGAAGAATGTCTTCCAAAAGACTGCATTTCAAGTGATGGAAAGCACAATCCTTCCTACACAGTATGCCTGCACTATGCATTTAGTCCTTCGAGAGCTCTCAGGATGAAAAGACTATAGTTATTACTACCATCATTATTATTAATGAAAAATACACATGTAAAATTAGGTTTCAAACACAATGTTTTATAGCCCCTATTTGTCTCTGTGGACATCCACCATAATGGCTTTAACAGACCTTTAACACTCACTGACTAATTAATCTTTACACTCAGGACCCAGCACTGAGTTTTATTCAGTAAGGAGCAGAAAATAGCATCTGTGAATTGGGCTTGCAAGGTCCACTGCATGAATAAATTGACAGGCTACAGCAAGAGTTGGTATTAAAGAGCTCCTCTCCTCCCCTCAGTAGTCCTGAAACAGCCTTTGCCAGCCACTGAAGCTTCCCCTCACAAACTTCTTACATACAATTTATTTTTATTTTCTAAAGTGACTCTTTTCAACCTTACAGAGACTCAGTCTTCCAAAGACATTGACACTGATAGAAAAAAATATTACAGGGACCAGATATCACTTTAAAATATAACTGCATTTCCAACACAACCAAAGCATGCAGCAGCACGTTCGGCTTTCCAAAGGAGAGCACAAACCAACCATACAAATTAATAGATCTCAGCAATTCATCAGAAAAACCTTTAGGCTCCCATTTCAAACTTAGACATGTTCTAGATATGAAAAAACACAGGGAAAACATTGTGCAAAAAGAAAGCACAAGGAGAAAATGCACCATGCAATTTCTTAATAGAATAAATTCAACCTTTACTCCGCTTAAAGGAACTTTAAAAGTATTGTAAAAGAACAAGCATATAGAGGTAAATTGCCCTCATTTTAGTTGCATGATTCAGTTACAGTCACTATAGCTTACCTGGAGGCTTGCTTTACTTCAGTTATAAAGTCAGGCAACCAGAACACCATAGGTACAAAAATAAAATGTTAGGTGTTTACTAGTTGAGCTTCAGTGGTAGAGAGGTTTCACAGAGATGAAATTATTAAGGATTCATAAGAGTTCTTTCCTAGTATAACTGTAGGTAGAGCCTGGTAACAGTATGAAATTCAAGAGCATGATAGCTGGTTTAATTCATTAAGCTAACTTCAAAAATGTCTTTCTTATTTCTAAATTGAATTACAATGGGAAACAAGCCTTGTGACCGTAGCCCAATAAACAACAGTGTAGACAGCATAACATCCATTTTGAGAGTCAAAAACGACCTCTAGAGACTGTTGACTTATGAAGGCAGACCATTAATTATTTCTATTTCAGTATGTATTTCTGTATACCTATAGAGAGTATATTTGTCACATTAGCTCTTTTGCCTTTGGAGTTAAGCACTTGTTTGGTGAATGTAGTTTACACAGCAAAGAGTTATTAGTGTGCAGTAGGACTGAAATCTGCAAGTAAAGACACATCTACTCCTACACTTCCGTCTACTGCCCTTACTCCCCTTGTTCTTCCTCACACTTGTTGGAGCACATTTTCAGTTTCCCTCCATAAATTCCATAAAATCCTCCCTATCAGTGAACCATGTTCTACTTTCAAGCCACCTCCAACTGATTGATGAGGCTCAGAAGGCAAAAGGGAGGTGAAACAGCTAGGAAACAAAATCCTCATTTGTTATTGCTTGATCAGTTCCAGCTTATGGTGTTATCTCCCCAAATGTTTTTCTGCTTGAAAAAAAAATGAAGGCTAGTAATGCTCTGTGCATCAGTATCTATATAAAATAAGACTTCAAAATATAATAGGACTTTATAACATTGTGAATTACACTCATATAAAAAACTATTAATCTAAAGTAATTTCTATTTGGTTTGAATCCCGTTTACGTATGATAACATCTACTTATGTTAAGAAATCCTGACAGGATCAGTCCAGCTGAAACTGCAAGGACGTGAAGTTGGCAGTTGTGTCTCTTCCCACTTACCTACAATCTTCTCAAGTAGGGGAGGAACATTACCAAATACTGCATGAGCCTTCCCACCTGCTCTAGAATTAAAATAAACCTTGGCATAAAAAAAAAACAAATACAAAAAACCGTAACAAACAAAACCCCCTGCCTAGACCATTAGGTTAGTTTTCACTCAGATTGCCTATGCACTTCACAGTTATCCCATGGTAGCTCATATTTCCTTCCTTTTGCAATATAAATGGGTGGATAAAGAAAGTCCTGTTCCCCGTGGACAAATGAGGGTGGCTACCACATACACAATATACACATTTCTAGTTAGCAGTGTGGGTACAATGTACTGCCAATACATCATGTTTTGCAGATATATTGACGTATCACTCAGAGAAGAGACTCATCATGTTACAATTAGGAAAAGGGAGCTCTTAAACAAGCATCTGCCTGAAGAATTAGAATGATTATTGGCCAAACTAATTGGTTAAAATTTAGGGTTTGATTGAAGGTCAGTTAGATAATGCTCTAAAAAGAATCTTTATTTTTGACAGTAAGATATACCCTGAATTACGGAAAACTAGAAAATCACCTTGTTTCAGAATATTAATGAACGCATTGCTTAGAAGAATGGGATAATCTCAATAAGGCAGTTTGGAAGCCTTAGGTATTTCACGTTTTTGATAAAGACTAAATATTGCCCATGACTGTGAACTATACCGGCACGAGTAACGTAAGTTGCTATCAGCAACAGTACTGCAAATAATCAAGCGACCACAACAACATACTTAAAACACAATTTTCCTTCTGAATATCAAGCACAAAAGCACTCATTTGCTAGAATAACAAAAATTTCTCAGGTTTATACAACAGAAAGTGGTTGCAATATTTGTGCTAAAGCATCCAAATGCAAGAGGCTACACCCATGCTATGCTATGCATTGTCTTTTTTCTTATGATGCAAGGACATCCATGATCACGGGCTGCATTTTTTCTGCTGCCTTTTCCCAATGGAAAACTAACTCATCATTAGATCTCCTGACACCACAGGGCACTAACAAAGTATTAAAGTAATGGAGACTGTGGTCAGAAGCAGCGAAAAACCCTTACTTCTCAAAAAGATCCTGCATGTTGAATACTGGGTTTATCCAGCAAGGCAAAAGTCTTCTGAAAAAAATCCCAGTCAAGAAGTAGTTGCATTTTTCAAACAGTCAAAGAGTGAAAAAATGAACTTTGATTCATGATGCACGACACAGCTATAATTTACTTTTGAGACCTTATTCCCACATACCAGTTAGACTTAAACAATTTCTAAAAATTTTTGCAAATTCAACTCTTGCTTTTTTTTTTTTTCTTTTCCCCTTCTCTTCTTCCTTGAATTTTTGCTTTCAATTTTACCATTCACTTCTAAGGTGTGAGAGGGTTCACTCGGCCCCTAGTGTTGTCTCTCAAAATCTACCTGTTCCTCTTTGACTATCGTTTGTTCTCCCCAATCCTGCAGTATCAGACATCTTCATTAAATAAATTATGTGAATAAAGCTGTCAAACTGCTTGAGCATGAGTAATTCCTAACTTGATAAAGCCCAGCAAAAGCATGTCTTTGAGTTCATCTTCGTGTTTTTCAATTCTGTGCTGCAACAACAAATGATGCAGCCTAAGCTTTATTTTTCTAAATTCTTATTACATTTTTGTTATGGATAAAGACAATAACTATTTCCCAGAAACACCAGAAAACTGGAGAAGGCAACACACACAGAATCAGCTCAAGTGAAATTGTCTCTTGTTAGGGATGGTTTGAAATGTCACTGTATCATAGAATCAAAACAAGTGATCATAATCAAAATAATTTTGGATTAAGAGTACAGGTTACGCAGTCAGTAGATAAGTAAGGCAAACAAGACATAGTGAAAATACTAGGTAACATAAATAAAAATGCATTAATAATCTAAGTGCAAAGATATCTTCCTCCCTTTTTCTGCTCACAATGTTATTCATGCCCCTAAGCAACTCATTTCATCTTTTTTCTCACACACTTTGTCTGTAAAATGGGAATGAACCAACATAATTTATTGCAAAAGTGTAATACGTGAGTTAGAGTAAGAGAAAAAAAAATAACAAAATCCAAGCATCTCATAATTATTTCAGTAGGATTTGGTACATCAGGGTGACATACATAATCTGAGCTTTTGTTCTTTTCAGGAAAAAGCCTATGAATTAGTTAAAATGTATACATTTTTCAGTTTTAAGTATTCAGTTGAGTCTTTATCTTCCTCCATGCTATATTGCTTTCAGCTCCATAAAAGATGAAGTAGATGCATTTCAAGTTGTTTTCCTTAGATTTTCAATCTTGCTTAACTTCTCACTCACAACCTTTCACTACTGATTAGCATGCACATCAAGACATTACATTTAGAGGTCTGTTAAAAAGAATTGCACCTTAAAGTGCCCTGGTTTAACTACTGGTTAACAAAATCAATACTGAATAATTTTATCATTCATAATCATCAGATTGCTTTTCTTCTTTTCCAAACAAATAACTCTGAAAGTAAAATCTACATTTTAAGTAAACAAATGTTTATTGTTGAAAAGTACCATCCTATTTATTTCCCAATGGGAGGAATATATTTTAGATATTAAGATATATAACGTGTATAAAACACATTCCTATTAAAAAGAAAAAGCAAACCTAATATTATAGAAATAAAGCTATGATATGAATGCATTTTGGTACTTTATAATGCAATACTTTATGAACCTGTAAAGGAAAAATTCCTCTTAGCATGGAAGAATCCTCATTCATTGAAAAACAGCCTCTGTATCTTACAGTTCCACTATTACTACATTTAAGTGTTTGTATATTACCTAGGACAACAATGTACTACATTCATCCAGAACAACTAAAACCAATCTTAGCACATAACTGTCCTACTGACACAAAATTTCACTTCGCATGAACAAAGTGACAATTCTTTTACACTCAGTCCCAGCACAGAATGAAGTGAACAGAACATTGAAATACATGACAAAGAACAGTGGCCAAGCAGTCACAAAATCCTAAGTATTAATGATGGCATAATGAAAACTGTACAAATTAAAACGGCTGCTTCTTACAGTCAACTCAGATACACCACGTCTAATTATTAAAGGTTACAAAAAGAGGAAAACACTAAAAAAGGCAGACAGCAGTGGAGCTACAGGCTTTGTAAAAGCAGGGTGCTTCAAGCTCTGAATTTTCACTGAGTTCAGTTACAAAAATGTGAAACATGGATTGTGGGGGAAAAAATTTAGGCAGAGAAAGGTGATAGCCCAAAACCAACTCCAAATCCATATAAGTCACTTGTTGACCTCAGTATTACCCAAGAAGAGCATTTAATAATCACCCATATATTGATATTCCCTCAAATAAACTCAGGTACCTCAACTTTTTTTTTCATTCTCAGTGCTGTATTTAGATCAGCAACTGAAGTTGCCCAGAAAATATGCTTAAACATGTTCCTCATAAATTACTATTTTTTTGGGGAGGAGAAATACAAAAATAAATTTGTCCACTGATTCATGCAATTTTCCACTCCCAGCAGTGCTCTCACAAGCAACATCAAAATTAGTTTTATCACTATATGTAAATTCACACAGAATTTTTAATCACACTTGAAAACTGAGCCAACAAATACAAACTTTCAACTCTGTAAACTGTGTTAGGTGACCATGAAAATCCTTATCCTGCTAAAGAATAACACACTCCTATCTCCTAAATTGAACTAAAAGAGACTGAATCTTTTAGACAAATTACTGATGTAAAAATGTATACAGCATTCTGAGAGTTCATTGGTTTGTGATCTCTTGCTATTTGTATGTATTTTTTTTTCCAGTCTCCAATTTTTTATTCAAATAGCTTTAAAAAGTCTTACTGTCATTTGTCCTGTCAAACACATTAAAAAAGTAATAAAATCCTAAAATAATATAAATATCATGGCTTTTTCACCTCTCAGGAGGATGTACAGAAACTTCATCTGGCTACAAAACCAACAAACTTGTTTTCAAACTCATGTTGCCCCAATAGATGACTTGAGTAGAACTACCTGTCCATTCGGAGTGTTTTCACGCGTTTGCATTTCAGCATGCCACTTAGGAGCCTTGCACTCTTAGTTATGACTATCCAACAAAATAAACACACGGTGACCTGGCAGGTGAAATCATCATACCTATTTCAAACTACATGAATAGTTGAATTTCTCAACTTTCTATATCGGTGACGTACAAAAACTGGAAAAAAAACATTGCTAGTAAAGTATTTATTCTGTTCAAAGATGATCAATCCTCCTATATTCTTAATGATCTAATTAATCCCCAGTTAATAAGGAAAGCTTTTTTTCTCATCTCTGCTTAGATGGAACCGCTTTGCAAGCTGCCTGTCCCACAAGCCACACCAAGGCATTCCATCATTCACACCTGCAAAACCAGTCTCACCATGCCATTTTTCAGGCTGTGGATTCTGGGCAAGCCAATGGTTTGTGAGGCATCCCTCCTCTCCTAGAAAATGCTTTTTCTAGCTACCATCTGTTAGAGCACTCTTCCAATTATAGGCCTGCCATGTTAAAAAACATGTTTTATTCCGGCAACTGTATATGCAACATAGGACTACACTGATATCTTGCACATCAGGAATTCCATATAGATATGGACGTGACCATAGCTGCATTTCAGAGCAAGTCATTTATGCCACTTGAGTCAGACTGTGGTTTTGAAACATTAAACAACAACGTGGTAACATGAATTTAAGAGGTTTTTCCCCTCAAGACTTGATTTATAGTTGTCCTTTGAAAAGTATTTAGACTACACCACTGAACTCAGGAATTACTAAAAAGGCTCTGTGCCAGTATAACATTTCTTGAGATTTTAGGAAAGATATTTTGCACTATTTTTACCAAATTAACACAAAAAAGCCAAATGGCAATTTAAGACAGCTGGCAGTAAGATTATTTGGAGAAGCTCATTATCTCTTTTTAAATTGAACTCACAAGATGAAGAAGAAAGGATGGACTACTAAGTGCAGTTCAGTCACATCACCTTCAGGTAAATGAAGCTAACTACATACATACATCTCAGTCATCTTTAAGCATCAGCTTTACCATAAACACCAAGTAACAGCAGCAAAGAAAAAATGACAAGTATGAACATCTATTACATTTGCTGCCACCACTGCTCATTACCTCTTGGGGGTTTTATGCAAACTTTCAAAAAGACTTTAATATACTAAGCCAGTTCCTCACCTGTGTTGCTTTGCTGCAATTAGCCCAAAACAGCCAAGCCAATGCTTCACTACAGTTTATTAATAGTAAAACTAGGCACAAAGGATCATTTTACTTAAGAAATGGTAAAGAATCAGGCAAACACAAATGAAAAATTACTGAGCTGAACCAACTGCTCATGAACTCTTGGAATGTATGTAAGTATGGAAAGTTAAAGCAGAAATTGCCTATGCTTCTGAAAGCACATGGAAGCTGACAAGCTTCAGGATACTGCCTCCATCTACAGCCATCCATTAGCTTCCCACAGATCTGTTTCAGTGTTGTCCACAGCAATTTGAGTGGAGGTGTGAAGCAAAACCCACACTGCTAACATCATTAGTAAATGACACTCCCAAGCTGTACAAAGCAACGTCAATTGATATCATCCTAGACATGCTGTTCTTTTTATCTTTTTCCAGGCCGTTTTGCAAAGTCATGTTTACAGTTCTCTCCATGGCTGGGAAGGCCACTTTACTGCTAAGGCCTTATGGATAAGAGGTAGTTCCAAAAATTCTGCTAATGCTTTCTTTTCTTGCTGCTTCTATCCAGAGTTATCACCCTAAAGCCCATACTGATAAGTTCTTTATCCCTCTTTCAGTATTACATCTGTCTAGCCATATTCAACTTCTCTATCTTATCCACATCAATCCTCACATCTCAAAATTTACTTTGCCTTTTCAACACTGAAAATACTGCCACTTCACTTAGATTCATTAGATTTTTTTCTCCTGGGATTTATTTATCAGTATGATTCTGCACAGGTAAGGAGTCCTTAACAAAGGCCAATCAATATGACAAAACCACGTAATTTACTGGTAAATCTGGAGAAACAAGAAAAAAAAAAAACCAAAATCACAAACGTATTCAAAATATTTTGCTAAAATGTAAAAGATACTTGCAAAGAATTCCTTGAGAGAAAGAAGAACTAGAAAATTTGTCAGACACACTCTACCACCTGCATATCCAAAAATATCTACAGATTCCAGCAGAAATATAAAGCTTCATGCATAACAGTCTCCTTGACAGTAAGACAAGAAGCCACTTTCGACAAGTGCCCTCTCTCCCCTCATCTGCATTTCAGATTTCGCTGTATGTTAACTGACAACCTTAAGTCATCAGAAATTTAAGATAGTCTGTGCAAAGATGTTTTTAAGTGAAACAGGAGGAAGTTAAATGATAAGGTTACACAGTTTGCCCTCCTACGCAACAGGGTCTACTTATTACTTCGGCTGCTTCAACAGCTAACAGATTTCCTTTGGTTTTAGGGGGAAGTTTATAGCTGCCGAAGATCATATGCAGAATTAAAACACAATACTCTCTTCCTACAGCTGCTGACAACAGAAAAATACCATTTAATAACAAGCTGTAAGAATGTAAAGATTATGCAGAGATCTAGCTTGGCTTCACCCTGTTTCTTGAAAGCTGAAGTGATAAAGGTATTTCAGATATGTCATGGAATTACAGAATACCTCTGGTTGGAAAAGACCTTCAGGATCATCTAGTACAATCTTTGACCCACCAGTGCAGAGTCACTTCTAAGTCATGTCCCTAAGCACCAGGTCCATACACCATTTAAACACCTTCTGGGATGGTGACTCCACCACCAAGTGCAAGGTTTCACACCCACACTGGGGCAATCACGGGCACAAATTTAGGCTGGGCAAGGAGTAGCTTGAGAGCAGTCTTGAGGGTGTCAGTTGATGGAAAACTCACCATGAGCCAACAATGGCCACTGGCAGCCCAAAAGGAAACCATGTCCTGGGCTACATTAAAAGCAGTGTGAGCAGCAGAATGGGGGGATTCTGCTCTTCTGCTCTGCTTTGGCGAGAGCCCACCTGGAGAACCCCAGTGCATCTAGCTCTGGTGACCCCAACATAAAAGAGACATGGAACTGCTGCAGTGTGTCCAGAGGAGGGCAACAAAGACCACCAGAGGGCTAGAGAACCTACCCTATATGAGGACAGGATGGGAGAGTTGAGGTTAGAGTTTAGCCTAGAGGAAAGAAGGTTCTGCAGAAATGTTATAACAGCCTTCCAGTACCTGAAGGGAGCCTACAACAAAGCTTAGAAGTGACGAGAAAGATAGTCATGGCTACAAATTTAAAGAGGGCAAATTTACATTAAATGTAAGGAAGAAGAGTGGTGAGATGCTGGAACAGGGTGCCCAGAAAAGATGTGGAAGCCTCATCCTTGCGAGTTTTCATGGCTAGGTAGGTTGGGGCTTTGAGTAACCTAATCTAGTGAAAGGTGACCCTTGTCCTTATCAGGGGAGCTGGAATTAGATCTTTTGAAGTCACTTCCAACCCAAACCACTCTACATATATGAAAAAAAGTATCAACTTCACCATCTCCAACTACAGCTTAACAATGATGACACCAAATTAGTGATGCTGGGCTAGTTAACATGTTCTTAGAATAGCACTCAATATCATCACATGTTAGGAAAACTATAATTTTCAGGAAAACAAAATTGAATCTAAATTAAATTCCTATTCTCCCAATCCGCTACTCCATAGCTAGGCAAATTCATACTTTAGATTCAGTAACTGCATCAGTACCATTAAACCATATTGGTATATTTTATAACACAATATTACAACTGTGAAAATCACCTCTTAATTTTGGGTTTCTTTAATTACCAAGTCATTCTGTTTATTCTAAGTTGCTCCCATGCACACATACTCCATCTTGTTCTACATAAAATCATCATGTTTTGGAATAGCAAAGTTTCTGTTTTAGAAATATCACATCTGCATGGGAAGGAAATAGATTGCCACACTTGGGAATTTTTTTTTTTGGTATATGTTTTCTTAAACAGGATTCTAAGACCCTCAGCAGTAAAATGGAGACTGGATAAAAATTGTATTAACCATATCCCATTATGTTTTCACAGGCTATAGACATAAGTAGTAAAGACACAGATCAACAGAAAAAAAAAATCACTCTAAAACAATACTTCAGAGGACTTCTATTAACAAACACTGTTCTGCCTAGTGTAGTGATGTCCACAAAGAAAATGTCATGCAGAAAGCCCTGTGTGTGGGACTGATATACTTGGATCAAGCTAAAACATTGTTATGCTGTCAAAAACTGAAGGAAGAAGATGAATTTAAGAGACTGAATTGAAGATGGAGAAGTCTGTCATGCAATAAGAGCTTATAAGAGTCACAAAGCCGACATATAAACACAAAAAGCAAAGCTGACATATTTGATAACCACAAAGCCTGCTTATTCCAAATACACTCTTGACTACAGTCATTCTGGATTGCACAAAACGAAAAAAGGAGTTCAGGGAGGTGCAGCATTACGGTGCTCTTCTCAGTTTTCGATGCTGTCAACCTCTCAAAGTCTCCCTATGTGCAATGGAGTCTTCACAACCACCCACCTGGGCAAACCCTTGTGGGAAGAAGGCAGTTTCACAGCTTGCAACCATGAAACACACATCCCACCCCTAAACTGATACTCAGACCAATGAAAGAACAGAGAAAACATGTCACAGCAGCTTCTTGTGGTTTGAAGCTGAATGTCATGGAAGTAAGACATTTTTCTTAAGGATCAATTCTAAAGCTCAAGCTAAGCCTTACCTGTGCACTCAAAAGCAAACAGATGTGGGCAGTAGACTTTCAAAAAGACCTTAACACATTAAGCCTGCACCTCACCTGTGTCACTTTGTTGCAATTAGCCCCAAACAGCCAAGGCACAGTAACCAATGCCTCACTATGATTCCTTAACAGTAAAAATAAGCACAAAGGTTCATTTTACTTAAGAAATGGTAAGGAACCAGGCAAACACAGATGAGAGATTGCTGCACTGAATCAACAAGAGAGACTCACATAAGTACTGAGGACATCTAAACCCACAATCTGTTGTGTACACAGTGATTCCAGAAAGCAAATAACATTTCATTTTTCTCTGCTGTGTTGCGGCTGAATTGTTCACATTCGAATACAAGCAGAGGATTTTAGTCTTCTATCAATACTAGATAATACGTATTTCCAAGTTCCTCAGATTTAATGTTCTTTCTTCTAATGAGACTGCTGCTAGATCTATAGGCAGTTTTATAAACCACTTTAACCTTATTTTAATTTTTCATTATGAAAATTGTAACTGTTCATTAACTTTGGAAGACATAGCATTATAGCTATGATATATCTTTCCTCATATTATTAACAACCTACTTTACAAATCCAGTGCTTGAAGCAGACATTGGTAATAATGTCTAATTCATTTTGATTTTGTGTTTGTAAGAATTTAAACAATAAGAGCACACGTACTTAGTTGCCTACCCTTACATAAAAAAAAACTGTCATGATTTTAAAATTTGTGCCAAAATACAATTGCATCAGTTAGCAGACTCATTAGAAACTAAAACTCCTAAAAGAAGCAGCTGTCTGACTAATAGTAACTTCACCACCTCTTCAACAATTTGGTAAGATTATGTAAGCAGGATCGTCATTCAGATTATCACTTTTTGTGTAATAAACTTTTAGCATATTGTGAATATTTTAATCAAATGTAATGGTTTCCCACAGAGATTAAGCACCATTTTAGCTTTTCTTTAATACCATTCAAATGCCCATCTTAAGTGATAGAAAACCTCCAAGACACAAGTAGATATCACTATATAACCAAACAGAAGATTACTTATAAAAAGTTTTGTGGTTCTCCAGATACATAATTTGAAATACTAATATTATAACAGCTAATATGTTGCCTTAAAACTACAATCATTAAAACATGACATACTACTTGAAGTAATCAAAAAAAGTTAGAATACTCTGCTAGACTGCTTATCCCATAATGGGCATACTTAAACAAACTGAATTGATTTTGGTGTATTTGAGAAGATAAAGTCGTGTTGAACTAAGTCCTCCTGCAACCGAGCACTTACTGTTTCTTAGATCTGAAATGTAAACTTGTTTCTAGCCAGCAGCCAGCATACAACTTGCTCATTTCTAGGTAAAACTGATCAAGTTTCTCTTCTTTCACATTGAACACAGGAAAAAAATGCTGCTGATGTAAAATGTAAAGAAACTTCTAACAACTGCCAGTAGAACTACCAAACTGAAAACTTCTTGTTGTAGCTGTCAGTATAATCCTACCATAAATGAAGTTTTCTATGAAGTTTATGAATTCATGGAAAAGATGTGCTAAGAGAAGAAAGACAGTGACAGCAATTGCCAAGATTCACAGAACCACAGAATGGTAAGGTTGTAAGGGACCTCAAGGATCATCTAGTTCCAACTCCCTGCCATAGGCAGGGACACCTCCCACTAGTACAGGTACTTAAAAACTTAAGAGTGGATAAATGGAGCTGACCAAGAAAAGAGAACTCTGAGAGTTACATCCGCACAACTGAAAGACGTTTACAATATCGGGAGTGTCAAAGCACACCCAGACTGACATCTTGGATAAAGGAAGCAGTGCAAGAAGTAGAACAGGATGGATATTGGCAAGATCTGACAAGCAAAATTTGTATTAATATGAAGAAGCATCTTGTGTGATAATCAACCTGAGACCAAAGCTTGACCTTCAAAATAACACTGGATAAACTACACTGAGACGACATTTCTGTGCTAATGATCAAATTGTTCTTTTGTAATCTATTTCAATAAGTATTGTACTTTCTGGAAGTAACTATTGTGAAAACATTTGATTCCTGTAAGGAAAGCAGAACGAACCAGCATCATCAAACACAATGGCAGCTACACAGCCCAGGGAAAAGAATCATAAGCAAAACAACGGGCACAGAAGTGTTACATCAAGAATACTTCGTGCCAAATTGTGTTTGTAGCATCCGGGTTTTGACCAAAGTTTAGAAAGCAGCCTAGTGTACTTTCTGTAACATTTGTTTTGGAGGGCAATTCATCCCTCGATTTTCTGGTCCTGCTTGAAATCAGCTACAACAAAATCTCAACTTTTCTCTGCATTAAGAACAAAAAGAGAATTTTTTTGTTTTGTTTTTTTTTTTTTTTACTTTTCCAGTCTATGCTTTCTGTGTCTATTTAAATATTGTTCTATCACGCACACACACAAACATCTGAGACCCGTTCTATCCTGGGTATAAGAAACAGCACTACTCAGAGTGGCTTTTCTCTAGAAGGCTTTAACAGATACCTTTTCATTTACAACTCAACAGGAAGTATGGATTGCCACCAGCGGAGGAATAGGAATCACCAACAGCTATAACCCAAATATTCCAAGGAAATGTAAGCAAGTAATTACAAATAAAACTGCTTACATCCATGCTGCTTGTTTGGCAACAACATCATGCCATAAGGAAAGTTGCTACAATTCATAACAGCATCTTGTAATAAACCAGTTTTATGCATCCCTCTCAAACTGTTTAGTGTTCAAATCTGATCAGATGGCTGAGTAAGCATTACACTTTGGGACAGTAAATCTCTGTTTCCAATATGTTCTGCATTCACAGACATGTACTTTTACATTCGCTGTAAGACACTTCCAGCTAAGCATTGCTCTTAAAAAATTGCCATGTATAAGAATATCGCCATGCTATTTTGTCTAGTCAGCTATCCAAACTAGAAAAACCTAGGAACCCTAAAGGACCAGCAGTTCAACAGGAACTGACAGCTACCAGAAAAAGCTCATCTGAAGTTTAGATCTACAGACATGAAAGCAGTTGACAGATCATAGAATGGTAAGGTTGGAAGGGACCTCAAGGATCATCTAGTTCCAACCCCCTGCCATAGGCAGGGAATGTCTTTAGGCATAGGTAGATGTCTTTATACATGTCACTGTCCCTTCAACTTGGTTTTATCCACACCACTGAGACATATATGGCATTGCTATGGTACCTTTTGCTTCTTTTAGACCCAAACTAAAAGATAGGAGAGGTTTCAGAAATGAGAAACAAATACAATTTCATGACAGAAAATGATACTATGCATGCAGATGTTTGAAGAGCTCTACCTAGACAGATAGAACCCATGGAAAAGACATTGAATGAACTGCAGCATCTAATTGAATCTGTAGAGAAAAAATGTTGAGTATCATCTCACCTCCATCCCTGAAAACCCAACAGAATAAGTTATTCTCAGAGCTGTCCTTAGGCATATCAAGGACAAGAGGGCCATTACCAGTAGTCAACGTGGTTTTACTGAGAGGAAGTCATGTCTGACCACCCTGATAGCCTTTTTTCAGGACATAACCAGGTGGACAGATGATGGTAGAGCAGTGGATGTGGTTCATTTCAGTGAAGCTTTTGACACCATCTCCCATGCAATCCTTGCAGTTCAACTGAAGCAGTGTGGTCTAGATGATCAGGTAGTGAGGTAGATTGGGAAGTGGTTAAAGGAAAGAAGCCAGAGAGTTAAGGTCAATGAGATGGAGTTTAATTGGAGGCCTGTAACTACTGGAGGCCCTCAGGAGTCAGTACTGGGACCAGTTTTCTGTTCAATATACTCAACGACCTTGATGAGGGCACAGGTTTGCTGATGGCACCATTTCTGGGTGGAGTGGCTGACAGAAGGTTGTGCTGCTGTTCAGACAGACTTGGACAGGCTGGAGGGTTGGGCAGGGAGAAATTGAATGAAGTTCATCAAGAGCAAGTGCAGAGTCTTGCACCTGGGAAAGAACCACCCCAGGTATCAGTACACTGCTGGAAGACAGTGAAGGGGAAAAGGTCCTAGTTGGTAGGAGATGGACCATGAGCCAACAGTGTTCTATTGTGCCTAGAAGAGCCAATGCCATTCTAGGATGTATTAAAAGAGCTGTGGTTAATAGGTCAAGAGAGGTTCTCCTGCCCCTCTACTCTGCCCTGGTAAGGTTGCATCTGGAATATCGCATCCCGTTCTGGGCCCCTCAGTTCAATGACTTCAGGCAACTGCTTGAAAGAGTCCTGCAAAGTACCATAAAAATGAAGGGCGTGGAACATCTCTCTTATGAGAAGAGATTGAGGGAGCTGGGGCTCTTTAGTTTGGAGAGGAGGAGACCTCATTCATGTTTATAAATATGTGAAGGGTGAGTGCCAAAAGGATGGAGATGGGCTCAGCTCAGTGATGCCCAGTGACAGGACAAGGGGCAATGGGTGAAAGTCAAGGCACAGGAATCTCCCTATGAACATGTGGAAATTTTTTTTCACTGTGAGGGTGATGGAACACTGGAACAGGCTGCCCAGGGGGATTGCAGAGTCCCCCTTTCTGGAAATATTAAAAACCCTCTTGGATGCATTCCTGTGTGATCTGGTATAGGTGATCCTGCTCTGGTAGGGGTGGGATGTATTAGATGGTCTTTCGAGGTCCCTTCCAACCCCTAACATTTTGCAATTCTGTGATTATGAATGTTTCATTACAACAGAAAAGGGCATCACCAGACCTAATGGTTAGCAACTGAACTCAGTTTCCAAAATCTAAGAAGAAGCTGGCATCTGCTTTTAAAATGGAGGCTGACTTCCCACAGATGCTGCCTATCAGAGGAAATGATGGATTTTCTGCCTATTGATGTTTTTGAGACTCCAGAATGTGCTGCTAATCAAGGACAGATTACTGGAATCAATGTAGAAATAATCTGATGAATGTTAATGAGCAACTGGGTATCAGGCCAAACAAGATAACTGGTAGTTTTCCTGACCTTAAACTCTGAATCCAGAGACAAATAATAAAAACCAAGAAGAGCAAACAAAAAAATGCTGGGCCCTGCTTATCCAATCATACTTGCTTCTTGTTTTCTTTTCTACTAATTTTGATTTCCATTTACAGGCTTTATGTGAATTGTTCATCAGGACTTTGACTCAACTCCAAATTATCCACAGTTCTCTAGCGAAGAAAATAATGTTTGGGTGGTGGTTTTGTTTATTTATTTGTTTGAAAGTCTCCTTATGTTTTTCTTACTAAGTAAACTGTATTTGAGTCCAGTCACAATATTTGAAAAGCTTCTCAAAATCACATAATCCATTGAGGTATTAGAAGAACAAACAGGAGCAAGAAAACAAATATAAACATAGTAATAACCACCACAGACCAACCAGCTGTTGCTGAGTCTAGAATTTAGCCCCCCAAAACAGTAAGATATTTCAAAAGAACATGGGAAAAGAAATAAGGTTGTTGTAAAACAAAAGTGGAAAAGAAACACCTAAAAATTCCTCCCAGTGCATTTGAGCTGAAATCTGAGTTATGCATTGAAGCAGTGCGTGTGCTCCGGTGTTTAAGCCACCTTCTGTACACTTCAAAAATGTCCGATCAATTCCTTACTTTCCTGAAGATGTGAATGGTTATTTGTTTGGTTTTTTCTTTTTTTCTTCAAGAAAACCATTCAATATATGTGGAGAAAAGATGCCGTATGTAATGCCCAAGAGATGGGAGTAGTAGGGCATAGTAGCACAACATTGTGTGAAAGAAAACCGAATGCATTACACTTCCCAAGTGCCCCTCTCTGAGAATTCCACTGCAGTAACTTCATTTTCTACTTGATGTTAATAAAAATACTGAACAATCTTAAGGGACATTATAAAGAATTTATTATAATCATTGTCACTAGCTTTTTCTAGCTCTTGTTAACATGCCTCTACTGTTAAACACTATAACAAAAGTGCATGCTTTTAAGCATAAAAGACTAAAAAAATGGAATCAGAGCTGACATCCAGAAAGGTATTGGCTGTTGTTCCTTAGTGAAATTATCTCACCATATAAGAAGAGATGCTGTGACACAATACGAAGAATTCAGCCATGACAACAAAAAAACATCTAAATATTTCAGAAGCCTGTTTGGTGTGGTTTAATTTTTGATTTTGTTTTCAGACATTTTTGGTAACTTCAATCATATAGTTCAGTTATTCTAACATTTCACAGCAGAGATTTACTGCTAAACTAGATGTGACCCGAGAATGAGAAAGCAGTCAATTCACTGTAACTATGCGCTAATAAATTTTACATCAGTCGAAGCCTGGTATTTGGCTCAGGCAGAAACACAAAACCCCTGAGCTATGAATGCCAGGTGAAGAACTCTGGAATAGCAAACTTTGCAAACATTCATTCCACACCCAGTTTAAAACTCTAGCAACTTAGTAGAGCACTCTTCTAGGTACAATTTGTCTACAAAGTATACTCAAAGTAAAACTGCCTTTCAAACACAGTCTCTTTAAAGAAAGGGTTTCCAAAATTCTTATTTTTTTGCCTAAAGGACCACCATGCTGTACTGGCAGAGGAATCAGAATGAAAGTATTTTCTTAACAAACAAAGAAACAAACAAACAAACAAAACCCAAAACAAACAAAAAGTTTGCTAATTAGATCTCTCTGGTGGAAAAATGTGGCATATAGAGAAATGGAAGTATTACCATAAGATTGTAAAATATTCCAAATATACAGAGGTGTCAGCGTTATTGTTAAGCTTCTGACATATTCTAGTCAAAAGTACAAAAAAAAATCTATTAATTTTAAAATAGAGTGTTCAAAAAGGACTCCTCAACTTTAAATAAGTCTTGTAATGTTTAAATATTTTCTCATATACACCTAAGGACTGTATGATTCAGATCTTACCAGTACCCAGTGCAGGTACTGAATTAAAAATATGTTTTTATGTATATTAGGGAAAATCTAAGACAAATTAATTAGCTGAGGTATGCACTGGACCTGTCATTTTAGTCAGTATGAACAGCTGTTTTGAAGATAATCGGAAAATAAGTTTGACAGAAAACTACTAAACCTATTCTGAACTACTTTGTACAGGCATTATTGCTGATGTTAAAAACAGACTTTAAGAGGTGAATTTTATTACTTAGAAAAATTGCAGGTAAATATTTCAGGAAAAGCACAGCAGAAGCAATGTCAGACAAACGTGCTTCAGGTACTATCCAGTCACATCACTTTTCATTACCTTTGTACCAAAACTTTCAAATATCACTCTAAAAAGTAGCATTTAGGCAAAGAGGAACCTTTGCTAGGCAAATTTGTCAACAATTAGCACAAAAAACCCAACTTATTTCAAAACATGCAAATGATGATCAAGTTTTAAAGTTGTTCTCTCAGAGCTAAACTTTCACCAACATTCATTTTTCCTTTCAAATGCTTTGCTTACACTAGTTTAGAAAGGTACTTATATTTTGGAGATATGATTTTTGATGAGGAATGAGACAAATAAGTCAGGACAGAAGGACAATAAAACTCTAAAGCAAAGCAAGAAGACCTGATTCAGACTTCTGAGCTTCAAATCTACTTTTCGTTATTAGCATTTCACCGTTGAATTGTCATAAACAGAAAGGTACAAATTGGTCTTATGCTTTATGGATTTTCAAACCAGGGAACCGTATGACCAGGCAGCAGCTAAAAATGACTGCTTTGAGCAGTTCCACTGCCATGGTTAAACCAAATACTTTTTCAGTAAGTCAAATATATGCAGCTTTAGTAGGAGAAAGGACAAAATATTGAGGGAAATATCTAAAATTGCTTTAAATAATGTGTCAAGCTTTTTTATAATAGAAAAATAAAACATTCTCTAAAGACTATTTATTTTAAGCATGTTTATTTCCTACAGAATTTAATCCCATCAAAACATGCACTCATATTTGGAATAAATTTACATGTTTAAGTTCCTAGATGTCTGCAGCTGGAAACCACATGCGTAAGATGTAATGAACAGAATTTCCTATTGTATCGACCATATGATATTAATGTAGAAATTGAGAAAATGCATCAAGTCCTAATCTAGTTCTTGCTGAATTATCTCAAATTTCATATTAGCAGGGGAACTGTACCATCAGAAAGATAATGAGTGGCCAAACACAAAGAATCACCTTACAGACTTATATTCTAAAGAAATTTGCTTTCTAAACTTAAAAAAGCCAAAAAATAAGGAGTTACTGCTCATATCACTTACNAAAATTCAGCCACTATAAAATCTGAGCATTTCAATTCAGTTAGCAACAATTTGCACTCCCCCTCATAAAGAGGGCAGATAGGAACACATTAAGAGCAGGAGGAGGATGAACAGTTGTCAAATCAGTAATCAAGAGAAAAAGAACACCCTCATGAAATGCCGAATAATGACCTGGAAACTAAAATGAGGCACTTGAACTGAAGCATCAATCATCCAGATAGAGAAAAGTAATATTTATATGACTCCTCTACACAAAGACTGAACAAACCACAGTGAAAGTGGCTCTAGAAGCTCATATGATCTAGTTATAGTTTGAAGCGTTACCTTTGGGCAAATAACCTATAAGCAATGAAAGACTATCTAAGCAGATATTACCTCAGAAAATAGAAGTGGTTGTTTAACAGACCAAGCACAATGCAAACAATTCCTAATCTCTGTACATAAATGTGAGAGAAACAGAGGATCAGGCAAGGGTATAATTAGCAATGCTAATTAATAGATGTTTTGATTTAAAGGTGAAGACAGACACTGACTGCTGGCAGAATGCTTTAAACAAGTTGCACGACATGATATCAAGTATAAAAAAATGACCTTTCATTGTAAATTCTCCACAGAGAGGTGTGATAACTTAGCATTTCCAGAGACACAATATTACCAATGTGCAGCACAGAACTGTCACACAACTTTAACAAGCGCATATAGAAAATAGCAGTTTCAGCAATTAAAGACTGCAAGAAAATTCACCTTCCATCGACAGGCACAAAGCGTTATCCTTTTGTGCCTCAAAACTCCTTGATGTGAACCATATCTGATTCTTCAACTGAAATTAAACGATGTAATTTATTTGTTGAATCATATCTAATTGTTGACTGAGTGACAATTCAAACAAGTAGCACTTTGGTCAAGTGTCCTTATTTTGGACAGAGTTAATTTCCTTCTTCATAGCTTGTACAGTGCTGTGGCTAGGATTTAGTACGAGGAAAACATTGATAGCAACAACTAAAATATCAGTGTTAAGTAGTGTTTAGCCTAAGTTAAGGACTTCTGGTTTCCCATTCTATGCCATCAAGAGAGTGCAGAAGAAGCTGTGAGAAAGCATGGTCAGGAGAGTTGAACCAAATAGCCAAAGCGATATTCCACATCATAGGACATCATACTCAGTATAGAAACTGGGGTGAGCTGGCTGGGGAGCTATGCAAACTGCTATAGGAGTATCAGCCTCATTACTGTTATGGTATTTTATCACTGCTGTTATTAAAACTATTACTGTTATTTTATTCAATTTTAGTTATTAAACTGTTCTTAACTGATGAGTTTTGCTTTTTTCTCCTTGAATCTCTCTCTTGTCCCAGCGGGATTTTGGAGGAGTGAGCAAGTGGTTGTGTGGTGCTCCAGTTGTTGGTTGGAGTTAAACCATGACATGAAGATAATCAGCTGATTAAACACTGTTCCCATGAAGCAATGCCCACTAATGGTTTCAACACTTCACATTTAGTGAGACAAGTAAATATGTGAATGAGAGTAAAACTATGTAGGTACAGACAGCAAAGTTATCATCACAGTTTTCTCGACAAAAAACATTTGGATTGCCAACTCCTTAATTAATTAGTACTGGAAGTAAAGAACATTTTATAAAATTTCTTCACCTTGCTTCTATGATCACACAGGCAGGTTATTTTCAATATTAGTTCTAGGATCTTGATGCTGAGAATATTTTATAACCAGTTTAAAAACTAATTAGATGAGTTTCCTCCTTTCAGTTTTTAAGAGGTAAGGGTAGGTTGTGACAAAATGAAGTGAGAGGAAAAAGCATCCCCATTCCCACCTTTCAACTGCACATCAGTTAAGAATAGGAAAGGAATTCTGAGCCACCTTATGAATAATTAACATGCATATGAGGTTTTACCATAACAGTACTTTTAGCTATCAGCTCAGCACAGGTACTCTGTTAGACAGACAAGTTTAGTGAAAACACCATTACTATTTCTAAAATGAACCTAGGAAATGGAGCGCAAAGACAGCATATTGACCAGCACCAGAATCCACGACAAATATAGCATCTGGTTAAAAGTCACTGGCATCTGTGATTATAAGATGTTTTCAACAGTAGATTCTGGTTCACCTCATCTTCAGTGAAATCTGACAGTACCAAGAATCTGAGAAAGAACTTCTTAATTTAAGACAGACTAGCTGAAATAATGCATTCATTAAAAAGTAAGTTGAAATAAAGCTTTCACTAAGGCTCTGTACATACTGGTATATCTTAGGAAGAAACAGAGATTGTCTACTGAATATCACTGTTAAATAAACCAGTCATGACTTTAAACATACCTTGTCTTGGAAACTCATCAGACTCCCTGTGAACCAGGTCAGAAACTCTGTTTCCATAGTGCATCCTGGTGTCATGATCATATGCCTTCAGCGTCTCACTTGAGCTATATGACTTCTGAGTTGGTACTCTGCAGTCTTCACTGTCCAGTGAAGAACTTGTATAGCGACATTCCTTCCCACACCGGCCCCTCGTCAGAGAACGGTGCCTTCGGTCTTTTATATCCATTATTGTGAGTTAGGCAGGATGTTTTCAGAGAAGTAACTCTTATATCTGGGGTCAGTCACTGTCACCTAGAAACAGGAAAGGATAACAAAAGACTGAACAATGTTGTTGTGACATTTTATTCTACCCTCCCTGACTTACCCTTGAAAAACAATGAGGCACAAATCGAGAAGAAAAGACCCACATGATGCAGCCCTAGAAATTCAAATAATTAACCTGAATGGCTGGACACAGAGGAACAAAATGTTGTAAGATAATTGCATTCTATCTAAATTATCATCTCATTGAAGAGTGTAAAAATAAAATAAACGATAACACAAAAACTTATCTTTTGATTTTTGAATGAGCACCGATAACAACACTGACAGCACAATATTTGTTCCTGTTATACAACATTACATGGAAAGCAGACTCAAACCAGCTTTAATTACTTCCGTTTTCCTGCAGTGTGCAATTAAGAATGAAGCATGCAGGAGTGTTGCATAGAGATGATTCCTATTCAGCATTAATGTAGCTCAAACTTGTGCATTATCCTTTAACGAGGAGTTCACAAGTTGCAGCAACTGATTTTATTGCCTCTGGATAACATAATCCGATGCTCCATTCTCAACAAAAAGTTGAACAAGGTACCTCCAGAGGTCCTTTCCAGCCTTGACATTTCTGCATTTCTGTAATTCTCCAAACACACTTTGGGAATTGGTTGCACTTGTGCACCACATGCCGTGACCAGATACCTCAAGATGACCAGTTTATCCATCTCAGCAGCAAAATTCCTTAAAATTGTGTAAATATCTCCCTCACTGGACCAGAAAGAGGCAAACTCCTACAGTCTACTTAATTAGGACACTCTTACTCTGGCATGTATACTTTAATACATGCACAGTTATTATGCATAAACTGCAAAATGAAAAATACTGTATAAAGCAAGAAATACACTAAGTATGAACACCCTAACCACTGGGGTACTAATTATTTTGAGCTGCTACTTGTAGGCAAGTCTTTCATGGTTTCCTATGCCCAGGTCTGTACTAGTCCTGAGAAATCCTCATGACAAAATCTTTTGCTGGAAATGGAATCTTTCCACACAAAAATTACACAGATTTGCTAACGAGCAAAAATTGGAACAAAGACTGACTTTCTACACATGGCAAAGGAGGTGAAGAAACAATTTTTACAAATTTAGCTGGGCCACTTGAAGACATTTTCTTTCCTGCTGTCCCCTCTCGGTTCAGATGCCTACGCAAAAGCCCACTCAGCAAAAAACGAACTGGGTCTGCACATCAACTACACCCAGGCCCAAGCCAGAGTCGTTACTTAGAACTACCAAAGCACTTCAGCAGTATGAATGCTTCAGACGCCTCTGTCAACAATGCACTCATGTGAAAGCTGATAAACCCCCAGAAGTCAGTCATGTCTTTCATTGTTGTAGGCTGCACCTGCAGGAAAAGAGGTCATAAACACTGGCAAAGTATTGGCTAAATCATTGCTTTTTGCCTGAAATAGCTTATGTCCTTAACAGAGAATAAATGTACTTGGCCAGAGTAGCTAGCGAGCTTGAGAAAAGGTTTCTTGGCTTCATTTTAGACTCTGACATTTAAACTTGTAGGGTTTTGGGTTGTTTTTTTTTTTTTTCTTACTGTATTTTAAAGAAAGTTAGGTAACCAGGAAAAACAGCTGCTTTAAGCCACCCACAGGTACTCCACAATCTGCGAGTGATAAAAAAGTGTAAACATGCTTATTTTTATCTCCTTTTTTGCTTATTTTTAACTATGATGGTACATTTTGGTGGGTAAAAAACCCAGAAACCACAAAACAAAGCGCACAAGAAAACCAAAACAAAATTGAAGACATTCAGCACTTCACACTGGGAAGGTTCATTTTAGAATTTTAAAGAGAAAGGAAGGCTGCACATTGCTGTTTTTCACCTCACTGAATGCCTGGTATGTCATAATTATTCTGCTCAATTCTTTGGCCCTGTAATATTTTTTAAGTTGTAAACCACGTTAACCATAAAGCACATTAACAGTGATGGCACAGTTGGCTGAAGTTTGAGGAGATATGCGACCATTTAGATTAACAACGCCTGGCGCTCTGATCTCAGTTCAATTCTCTCTCATCAAATTCATATACTAATATATCACAATTACAAAACAAGGAAACAGATGAACACAGTACAGTATTAAGCAAAACATGCCAATTACTCTCTGGATATCTTCACACTCCTGTTTAACACAAAAGCTTATTATTCTGTATGAAGGTATTGTTTGTCGGTTCTGAAAAACAAACAGTTTTTTGCTTTTATGACTGCCAAACTTTATAAGCTGTCTGCCCTGATTTCTATTGTTTCGGCAAGAACATTTAATTCCTTGGTACTATGGTTAAAAGAAGGATTTACAATGACTGAGATAAAGCCTCTGAATATTTCCATGATATTCGCTTCACAAAGCAGTTCTTAGGCAGACAAGATTTTTTGGAATTGCTTCCTCAACAAACATTTTTTTGTTTTGTTTTTCGGCAGAGTTCTATGCAATTACCCTACAAATAAAAAAAAAAAAAAAGAAGGAAACAGTAAAACAACATTCTACTGCTGATATTGCCAAGAAATATTCCTAAATCATGCTTATGTGCAGAATACAAGACTCAATGTCTGCCCTGTCAATACCATGACAAGTTCAACAGAGTAACACAAGGAAATAAACCTAGAAATAGAAACAGTAAGTCCCAAAAGGTTTACTTGGATCTTTCTTAAGTAAAATCTTGTTACATATATCAGATATCTCCATAATTTTGTTAACAAATTAATCCTTATAATGCTATACTGTTAAAAAATTTCTTGAAATTTACTAAATTTTAAGAAATACTTGAAACATTCTAGATGATTTAAGAAACATTCTTACTGGTGCTTTTACTCAATGACATGTTCATATTTATTGCAGTACTTCATTTTTTTCCCCTGCATTTCCTATAAATTGAGGGCAAACCCCCAAAATCTGAGACTAAATATATCTGCCTAAATGCAAGAAAACTTTCTTGTAGGTTTTGCTCTCATTCTCATTTCTGCTTTTTTATGAGCATTTCTATGAACAGAACAGGCAAAAAGTAGTTCCATAGCATCATCCACAACTTACTCTTAAAACGCAGACATATCAAGATACACAGTTTGAAATATGACCAAAGTTGTAACACACGCTTAGAGAACTTGTTTCGTATTCTTCTCATACCAACATATATGAAATACTGTTTTGATTCAATGCTAATGAATTTCCCTCTTAGATATTCAAATCTCTATGTAATATATTCCTGGAAAGGTAAAATGTGATAGTTTTGGTTAAGTGAGAAAAATGGTGAGATTGAATTTGAGTATATGATACTCTTTGACTTGCCTGTCTCAAGAGTACTCAATGAATAGTTTATTTCAAGTAATCAACCAAAATAGTAACTGATTTAATAATTTCTTTTGTTTCAAAGGATTTAACTGAGACTGCTCATATTGACCCACTTACACTACAGAGTATTACAACAACTAACAACTGACTTAATCTGTTTTTCATTATTTTAATTATCCATGAAGCATTAATAGTTTCCCATCTCACTTTCGGAATAAGATCTTTATGACTTGCAAAAGGGTCCATTGAGTTTCAGAGGTGTGTAGTCTCTGCTGATCCAGGCTTTCCACAGGCAGCAAATCTAAAGCAATAAATAGGACACACATTTGCTGCTGACGTACAGACAAATATGGAACATGTCCTGAGTTCCATGTCAAAAACTTTGGACTCAGTATTCACTAGATAAGCTCTTATGTTCACGTTCAGCAGCTATTTTTCATGGACATCACTACAGCAGTCCTGACAAGACTGTAAATAGTAACTGTGGGGTGGTCCAAGGGTCACTAAAACACTGCATGTTCTAGAAAGAGGTGGGTGAGAGAAGGGAAGAGAAGAGAGAGTGGAAAAAGAAGAAAAATCTGAAGAGTTGAAAAGTAGAAAACTTTGTGGTTTGTTTTTTTTTTTGGTGGTTGTTTGGTTTTGTTTGGGTTTTTTTTTTTTTTTTTTTGTTTAGGGTTTAAAAAACTGACAACATTTTGTTTTGGCAAAGTCAGATCAACTGGAGGTTTGGAGGGAGCACTCAAAAAACAAATTCTAATGGTTAAGTTGATTTGTACACTGATATTACTTAAGTTGCATGCTTGTTCCTTGCATTTCTAATGATCCCTTACTCTCTTACAACCTACATGATCATTAGAACTGCCACTCACAACAGACAGACTGTAGTAATCACTTGGAAGTTCTAGAGAAATCAAAGAACTCCACATTTATTTTGTGCCCCTAAATAACCTAGCACAACTACATCAATCATTACAATAGTGCATACAATATTAGAAACAGTCTTAAAAAATAAATAAATGAAAGTAGTACACTATGTACCATTCTGTTCATTAAAAACAGGTCTCCTAAAAGTCTGTACTTCTTTTCATCATACACAACTGGGAATAAGTTTGTGATTTAGAGATTCAAATGTTGTTCATTATTTTATGCAAAGACTATTTTTGAGATGAGAAAATTCAATATTTCAGTTGTGGCACAGTATAAATTTCATGGAATAAATAAAAAGGCTATCTAACAGCTGTATTCTTGGTTTATTTTAATATTAGCAAAAAAGTACATCTCTACTTCTGGATCGTTTCTGCATTTTGGAAAGAACTGCAGTTTTAATAAATTGCAGTTTTAAATGAAATGCTACTACAGCATACACACCTTGTTAGATGAAATGCTGTTAATGACAAGTATTCTGATTTTGATTTGGGCCAAAAATTATAGAATGAGTATGGCTGGAAAAGATCTTTAAGACCATCGAGTCCAACCATAATCCAACCCCCATGACCACTAAACTACATCCTGATTCACCACATCTACAGCTTCTTGAACACCTCCAGGGATGGTGACTCCCTCACCTCCCTGAGCAGCCTGTTCCAACACTTCATATCTCTTAGTAAAGAAAGTTTTGCCAGCAGAATTTAAATCCATTTACTCTCATATTACTGCTAGTTACTTGGGATAAGAGACCAAGTAACCAGTTTCAGCCCAACCTCCTTTCAGAGAGTTGTGAGGAGCAGCAAGATCTGCCCTCAGCCTCCTCCAGATTAAACAATCTCACTTTCCTGAACTACTCCTCATACACATGCCCTCCACAATCCCTCACCAGCCTCATCACTCTTCTAAATTCGGACAGTCTGTTTGGTGAAATAAAGTAACCTCGTTTTCCATTGAAAAATCTTTGGATTTTTTTTAATTCCTTTTTCATTCATTTTCTCTCCATACCCTGCATTTTCCTTTTAGTTGCTCTGCATATTGAACTGAAAATTAGATGTATTTAGTATGGTTTGTGAAATGGTTATTTCAGAACAGTTCTGATGACTGATTCAAGTTTAAGTACTAGAAGACACACAGTGCTTATAGGCATTCTGTGCTGTGCTTTATTGCAGAGAAAAGCTGTTTTTCTCTCTTTTTTATTGAAATGATTTTCCTTTCAGTAAATAAAAGCTATAGGAAGTATGTCCAGAGTAAGGGTAGTCAAAATTCTAAACAAAACAACAAAATCAAACACTGTGCCAAATATTTATATCTCATATATATACTAATCTACTTATACATAGTTTTATTTCAAGACTATCTTCTGAGATTTGTGCTCCAGGAACTTCTTGCAAACCCCAGAACTGTTTAAATCTATTATGAAAAAAACATCCCACAACGAAAACAACATGCCATCAAGAAATGATGAGAAGCCCAGGAGCTAGCAGACAGATTGCTAAGTCTCATGTCATTCACTGACTGTTAAGGATTAACCCCTTATTTTCCTCTGAGTGTTGGGCAACAAGGGCTGATACATGTGAGCACATCCTTTTTTCTGTACTAGCAGGCTTCAGAATCATAGGTGACCAGTTGACACAGTTTCTTAAACTTTGCGTCAGTTGAAAAAGCAGCTAGACAAACTCAGATAAAAATTCCTAAATGTTATTAAATGTGGCTTTCAGTTTGTGAACCTCATGAGCTGGACATCACCAAAGAACTGGAAACAGTACCAGTAAAATTTCACTATTAGCTAAGGATCTGCCAGCGTCCAAGGTCTGAGGCAGAGTGTAACACATATGAACCAACCAATTCTTCATTTACATTTCATCTGTTGTGAACTGCATACTTTTCATCCACTGAAAGCACCATGAGAAATAGCAGGCTTCACAAACACATGACAGGTGTCTGAACAGGAGAAAAAACAGTGGCCTTTAAGGCTTCATCAAGCAAAACTGATTTAGTATCTTGATTAGTCCACATCCAATATTTACATCATATGTCTTGAAGAGCTATTTTGAGGGAGTTCAAATAATAACCTGTATCCTAAATACTTCAGCAGCTGGTCATCAAAAGATATGTCAAGTACCATGTTGATTCCCATCCTAGATGTTAAGCAGCCATTAGAAGAAGATTGCTTCAAACTGAATCAGAAAGATAGTCACATTTTGTAAACATGTGATATGAGCACATGATATGAGCAAAGATATTAACTATTTTTTTTTAGAGGTGGTCTTATAAATAAATAGAAAAAATACCAAGCAAAACGCTGCTAGTTATAGAAGTGAGGCTGAAATGACATCTGCCTTTCTTCCTAGATGCACAGACATAAAAGGGTAGAAAGAGTCTGAAGGGGAAATAATAGATTAAGTAGCAATAAAATTTTTTTGTCTATCCTAGAGTATCTCAGTTGTGAGCAATTTTCAAGATTTTCCTCTTGAAGGACGTTTTTCCTTCTTTTGTGAATGAGGCATTAACAGCTCATCCCCTGCATTCCAAACAAACAAAGGGTTTCCACTCCAACCTACTTATAAATATTCAGCAGGTTTTAGGACAGCCATAAGAATTAAACCTGTATTGCCCCTACTCTACAAAAAAAGTTAAACACCAAAAGGCTCAGTGTCACACCTGAGGTCACACAGTAAGTCTGCTGCACACTGGGAACCTCAAGTTCCAGTTCTTGGTTTCATGCTCACAGTATAATTGTGAGCTACGTAAGTTTATCATTCTGTGGAGTCACATAAAAGAAACATAAAAGAAACTCAAATCACCATATAATGACACAAATCAACTTCTCAATTAATATAATTACTTAAAATTAGTATAGCTGAACAAGTTCACAAAATGGATTTAAAGATAAATATGAACTGGTCACTTCAAAAGACTAAGGTTGCTAAAAGTAATTGCTTAAAGATCAGTACTACTCTTCTACTGGCTAGAAAGAACAAACAATATTATCATCTACTACTAAAATGCTATTAATTTTTAAAGGTGGAAGAATTTATCATTGCTTAATTAACAGAACGCTGTTAAGCATGTTTTAATGATTCTGTAAAATAGTTTCCTATCACCAGAGAACACTTTAGAATCAGTAAATAATTGTTTAAATAATTTTTATTAGTCTTTGTTCAAACTAATCAACGTTTGTAGAAGTGAGGTAGATCTATATGTCCACGCAATGAATGCCAGTTTGCTTTATTTAATTGGTCACTGGTGATGGTCTTTTTCCTTCCTAATACTAAGATAGAATGCTGTCCTTAGTTAAAGTTAATGGGATTTTCAGCCTTACTAGCAATGGAGTCTAGGCATCAAGCTGGCTCTTTTTTGCTTTCACCAACACTTAGTCATTAGTTAATCTAATTTTTTTATCAGCATTTTCCAGTGTTCTGCCCTCTTGTAATTCTCCTTTGTCTTCCCATTTTCTAAAAAACCTTTATTTATCTTCATAGTTTCACATACGGGTTTCAATGCTCTTAATTTCCACAAACTTATTCCCTCACACCCATGCTAATCCATCAGTTGTCTCTGAGAACTCCTGGGCACCAGTGCTGCCATACTACACTCAGGAGTTTCCATTTTAAACTTATGCTTGTGTTAGGAAGTTGGAGAAATGTAACTGACACAAACTGTTCGTGCACCCAAGCAGGTCCAATGCCAAGAATTTTAAGACAGTTCCTTCCCAACTCTTTACATCCTTATGTTAAAACATCCTATAATTCTACATCTCCTGGGCACCTTCACTCCTGAGAGCAATAGAAGTTGTATCACTGGGTAAAAGATTAGCTTGAAGAATACCTTTAGGAATGCACCCTTCATTTCTCATGTGATCTTAACAGACCAATATGCTGTTTAGGGATGCTTTGCCGGAGTGTGAGATCAAGCAGAGTTCCTATGCACACATCAGAAGATGCTACTATAAGATCAGGTAGCTAAAGCGGTTCCTCAGTGATTTTCAAACCTCTACAAGACTATTCTCAGAACTCATCAAACATAGTAATCATGCACTTACCAGTTTAGGGATTTATCATTTCTGTCAAGAACACCACCTGTTATTGACTAAATTTACATCATTTGCTCTCACTCTGTCCAAGAAACACACCCCTTCTTCCTTAAAAGCTTCCACAGAACCTCTTTTACCTCAATTTGATACTATCAACTTTCACATGGAGGGCGGGAAAGAAAAAAAAAAAAAAGAGAGAGAGAGAGAGCAAAAAGAGTCCTTTTGTTTGGGTAAACTATTAAACTCGCTGTTTGGGAGTTGTCTGTCCTTCTAAACACAGAAATTTGATCAGAAGTAACAACTTTCTAAAGCGATCCCTTGTTTTAATGGCTCAAGGTAAACTAAGAAAAAGTTATAAAAGGGGAAAACTAAAACATAAAGAGTAGACAATGGAACATCACATTAAAGCACATGAAATGGATGACCTCAAATCTCAACAGCCTCCATAAAAGCATTTTCTGAAACATTTTAAATTTCAGAATGCCTCAGACTCTGCATAATGAAGTGGGAAGGTTGCAGTATGAGTTTCTCAACTAACAACTACAAACCAGGTGTTGTGCCATCTTTTGATGCAGGAAGATGAATTGCTAACTGGGAAAACTAACACAGCTATTATAGAACATGACCAACTGTAAATCATACTCTCCAAAGTGAATTTCCAGTGTCCACACAGCAAGAGGTTGGCAGGGAGAGAACTGGGTTGTCTTGATTAATGTAAATCTGGTTAACAAGCTTGGGCAGGAAAAACACACTTCTAGGGAACAAATCAGGCCAAGACTACAAGAAGCTGCAAATACCTCACCATAACATACAGTCACTATTTAGACATCACCACACTTCTCTGTTCCATCTCCAAATCATGAAGAAAAAATGGGCCCATCATTGTGAAGGAAAATCAGCCTAGAGAAAAAGCAACATAATTCAAGACATGTTCACTACCCAGTAATTTAGGATAGTACAGGTAATTCAGTATATACTTTCACACTGTAACTGCCTTCGGCAGACTTCTAGGACAGCGCCACCATTTTGCTCACCATCCTTTCTCTGTGGGTATCTCCCAAGAAAGTCTGGTATTTGAGGGTGGATAAGAGGCTTCCTCCGTGTCACTTAGTCAGCAGTCACCGCTCATGTGGCTGAGCTGCCAGAGTCAAGTCTATCAAGGCTTCTCAGCTGCTACTATTCTCAACCCTGTATGTGATCTTCATCCAACACCTAGCAGGAGGCTCCTGAAGACACCTGGAGACAGCAAGATCTTAAGCTGTACCAGCACAGAAGATGGAAGCTCACGTGTAGATATTCTGAGATAAGCTCCACGAGAAATACAAATCGCCATCTCCTATTCACAATGTGTGGCTGAGTTTTAGAAAGCAGGAACAGCAACAAGGAAGTAACCACTTAAAAAACAGTCTTGGAAGTGCAAGGAATCTTTACAAAATCCATTTTGTCTTTTCTTTCTATTGCCATTTCACAGGAAGAACAACAACTAAGCTGCAATGTCTAATTTCTTCTTGACTATGCTCACTGCATTCAAGCCAGCCCCCACAATTTTGCCATCTGCTGCCTAGGTTGCTGTGTAGCCAGAACAGAGGTGTTCACATTCTTCAACTGTCATGGTCAAACTTTCCAGGGAAAAGCATCAGTATTTTATGAGAAAGACAGAGATCAAAGCCACGGGATGCTGGCACAGAAGATTTAAAACAAATTTAAAACAAACATTGCTTCACCTGCCACATTCAGCTGTACAACTGACCCTTACAAAATATAATTTGTAACTTTAATGAGAATATTTGGTTTAAACTAAGTATCTATTGTATCTGTATTGTACGGACATCCTGTTGTACATACAAGGCATATGGAATTTAAAGTATTTTTAAGCTGCTATTAAAATTACTTATCCCCTAAACATACTAGAATTGACAGAGTTTAGAGGTTTGTTGTCAGAAAAGTAACTGACAATTACTTGGTTAGTCCAACAATTAGTTGATTCTTTGACTAAGGACATGATGTTATTTACAAAGAGCAAAAAGTAGTAACACAGTTGAAAAACAGTTAGAGCCTGAAACTCTAATTCTCTACGGTCATAACCAACAAGCCTTAAAACGCTCTCAGTTCCAGCACTGTATTATCTACCTAGGTAAATGATTACTTCCTATTATTATTTTCAGCAGTACTTTAGAGATGGCAACAGTATTGCATTAAGTTCTAGCCCCATCTTCCAACACAACAGAGATGTCCATGAACTGGCACGAGTCCCAGGAAGGATGCCAGCGTCTCAAGAAATAGGAGCACATAATCTGTGTGACCGAATGAGGGAACTGGGCTACTTTAACCTGCTGAAACAATGGCTACGCAGGACCCATCAGCGGCTTACCTGCATCAATGAGGCTATAGAGATAAGGTCTTAATGATGGAAACCAAAGACACTGAGCAACTGCTCAAAGCCCCCTTCAGCTTCAATAGGTTGTTGTGGCTTAGATGTAGTGTGAAAAAAAGTCCTCTCTCTGTACCTCTCAGGAAGGACATTGAAAACAAATACTAGAAATGCTTTATTATCCTGAACTGAAATGAAGAAACTATAAACAGTTTAAACCTAACTTACTGAAAAACAGAACTGGAAAGATATTTGACAAGAGGGACCTGGACAGGCTGCAGAGGTGGGTCTAGGTCAACCTCATGAAATTCAACAAGGCCAAGTGTAAGGTCCTGCACCTGGGCAAGTGCAATCTCAAGTACAAATACAGGCTGGGTGGCGAATGGTTGGAGAGCAGCCCTGAGGAAAAGGACCTGTGGGTCTTGGCTGATGTAAAGCTCGACATGAGGTGGCATGCAGCCCAGACAACAACCATGTGCTGGGTTGCATCAAGAGAAGCATTAAAAGCAGGGCAAGGGAGGGAATTCTCCCCCTTTATTCTCCTAAGATCCCACCTGAAGTACTGTGTGCAGTTCTAGAGGCCCCAACACAAGAAGGACATGGAACTGTTAGAGCGGGTCCAGAGGAGGGCCATGAAGATGATCAGAGGGCTTGAACAGTCCTGCTCTGAGGACAGGCTACAACAGTTGGGGCTCTTCAACCTGGAAAAGAGAAGGCTTTCAGGAGATGCTGTAGCAGCCTTCCAGTATCTGAAGTGGGACCTACAGGAAGGTTGGGGAGGGACTATTTACAAGGTCTTGCAATGCCAGGACAAGGGGCAATGGGTTTAAACTGGAAGAGGGGAGATTTAGACTGGATGTCACATGGAAGTCCTTTCCAGTGAGGGTGGTGAGACACTGGCACAGGTTGCCCAGGGAGGTTGTGGCTGCTCCCTCCCTGAAGGTGTTTAAGGCCAGGTTGGATGAGGCCACTCCCCGGAAGAAAGACCTGAGTTCATCTACGTTACAACTATATGTATGCAGATAGAATAACTTTTATTTGAAAATAGCATTTCTTAAGTGTGAAATAAATCTAATGATCTTCCCATAAATATCTTTCAGGATAGTTATATACTCACAGAATATATTGATACAATCCTCCAGCTTTCCAGCTGGATTTTCAGAACTAATATTTGTTCTTAGGAATTCTGGCCTGAACAAGCAAACTTCCCTCTCTGTTTTGCAGGGTCAAAGAATGTAATTTAGCCATCTGAAATGTTTCTATATTCAGTACTAAAGAAACTTACATGAGGTTACTTTCAATAATCAAGGATGGAGAATTAGGAAATGCCCCATTTAGAAATTGAGTTTTGAATGATAAGAAGGAAATACAAGTTGGTCCACAGTTTCAAAAGTCCATTTAGACTGCACTAATATTAATTTTTAAAAGGTGCAAGTGCATTACCAGATAGGCACATGAGTGCTTCAAATGGTTCTGATTTTAAAACTGTAATTTGACACAAAATTTTGACATATCAGATAATTAGATTCTTTAAAATAAAGAATAAAAATGCTTTTAAATGCTGTTTTTTTATATAGACTCATCCATAATTCCTAAGAATTCCAGAAATCAGTTAAGTCTATGGGTAAGTCTACTTACCTGTGCAGAACCAGGCTAATCCTCACTTTGCTAGGTAACGTAACTTGGCAGAAGAACTAAAAGCATGCTTCCTTATCATTCCCAGAAAGAAATTTACAATGCAAAACCAAGGTGTCATGTCAAGAAAAGCACCTATAATTTCTACTGAAGCATACCCACATGAGATTACAAATGCTATGTTCAAGTACCACAGTTTAACCACATCTCTCTGACTCACATTAGAGTCTTGTGCTCTGGAGAGAGAGAAACAACAATGGAAAAGTATTTGCGCAGCAGAGAGTTTTGTTCAGTAGTGTCTGACAAGAAAACCGAAACATGTAACACTGAAAGTGCCTAGACCAGACCTAATGGACACCTAGGTACAACATGCAAAGTAGAGCAGTTAAAACTAAACAATTAAGCAAACAAAAAGGCCAGCGAAACAAAACAAACCAAGCAAACACAAACAAACAAGTAAAAAACCTGAAAAACACCCACATAACTAAGAAATAGAAGGAAACCAACAGAAGTAAGAGCATGACGCACAATTTTCACAATACTTTTTTTTTTTTTTCCCCCCTTGGGCCTCAATGATTTTGTTTTGGTCCATTTTTGCCTCTCAGATTTTATAAGCTTCTTAATTTTGACTGTTCCCTAAACTCATCTGCATTTCTGGAAACGCTACTCCATTCCTCTTGGTTTCACAAACTCTGGGTGGAGTTGCATTTGAAGCAATCTACAGTTCTCTTTATAAAAGAGTACGGCACAGAGTGACAGCAGAGCTTTGCAGAATTCAGCTATTCCTCATGTGCATTTCCAAAATTACGGAAAATTACTGAGTTTCTACTGTGTGTATTTATCTGCAACTTTTTGAAGTAATCATTACTAGCCAGTAAAAGTCACTTGGAAAAATGAGTTGATAAAAGAAAAATAACTAACACACACTCCTTATATCTGCAATACCATTCAGTAATACCTCTAACTGTTTTCCTGGGTCCAAACTCCATCAACAGACCAAACTCTGTATCTGACAAGTAAATGCTGACCACAATTATGAATTTTTAAGTATGCTGAACACACCTTAAAAAAGTGAAGCGTAAAGGCTTTTCCTCCCTGGAAGGTAAGTTTCTCTACCAAGACTCAATTCCCTTTTGTCCTAAAATAAATAAGATTTCATGCACAATTAAGTTTATCTGCCTGGAATCGATAAAAGCATTAAAATCAATCTTCAAAAACATCGATATATATAGTTAACCAATCTGATTATTACTGCAAGCCTTGTAGGAACACAGATGTGCTGAATATGAAATTTGCTGGTTGAAAGGTACTCTGGAAGGTTTCTAGGCATTACTAGAATGTTTTCAAACCATTTGCAGCCACTTATAAGAAATATTCAGGTGCTTCACCCAATCTGTAAAGCAGAGATTTTTTTTCTTGGTATTAATTTTATAATGAGTCTTTTCAGAAAATTTCAAAGAATGTATGGTTCACATTTTAAACTGAATTCACTTCTATTTCAGTGTTTGACAGAACTAATTCTCGGTTCTATCTAAAGAGCCTACAAAAGGAAAATATTTCTTATTCAACAAACATTTAACTAAAACTATGTTTTGCTTTGTTTTCACACTAAGGATTGAATTTGACACTATAATAGAGAAAAGCAGCCTGTGCTAGTTAATGTGATTTTCATTTATGTAGTCACAATTCTTCTTGTCTTGTATTAGAAGGAATTTAATAAGACCTACTTTTTGGAATATGGCATTAATGCTTATACAAGAGTCTTTCTTCCAACAAAATCTGTTATTCAAGCAGTCCAAAGAATTCCCTCCCTGGGCAACCTATTCCAGAGTCTCATTGCTATCATGCTGAAAATCCTCTTCCTAAGAACCAGTCTAAACATACTCTCCCTCAGCTCAAAACCACTCCTCCTTGTCCTATTGCCACAAATCCTTATGAAAAGTCTCCTCCAGCCTACCCGTAGGATCCCTTCATGGACTGGAAGGCAGCTCTGAAGTCTTCCCAGAGTCTTCTGTTCTCTAGGATGAACAACCTACAGTGAGGGTGGTGAGATACTGGCTCAGGTTGTCCAGGGAGGTAGTGGATGTTCCCTCCCTGGAGGTGTTCAAGGCCAGGCTGGACGAGGTCTTGAGTGACCTGTTCTAGTTGGAGGTGTCCTTGCCTATGGCAGGGGGTTGGAACTAGGTGATCTTTGAGGTCCCTTCCAACCTTACCATTCTAGGATTCTATGAATCCCAGCTCTCTCAGCCTATCCTCATAGCAGAGGTATTCCAGCCCTTGGATCATCTTTGTGGCCCTCCTCTGGACTCCCCCACTAGTTTTTGAAATCTAGACAGTTGTGAACTGTTGTGCCATCTTCTGTAATAATCTAAGAAAATCTATACTCCTAGGAAAAAGGGGATCTACAATTCTGTAAGAACTCCCTCTATTTCTTAAACTTCAAAAATACTTCCAACATGCCACAATCATGCTGCTATCTACCACTAGCAATAGAAAGTTTTGCAGGTCACTGATAGAGCATAGACAATTGAAATTTAAAACTCAGGTAGCTGGTAATTCTATCAAGGTCTGAAACCTGCACTTCTCACACACTGGGTCTATTCCTCTTTCCCACAGTTAAGTGTCTCCCAGTAAACACCTGAGGAGGCACAGAAGTGTTTCTAACAAGGGGTATATCTTGCCCAGCATGCTGTTTGCAGCAATGGCAGTAAGTAGATATTCAGAGAAAAGCAGTAAGAGAGGACATGGATCCAATATGTCCAAAGTCAGGATATTTTTGGTTCAGGGTTTACTCCAAGTCATGTAAGTGAAGTCAGACTCAAAGTACTTTTCAGCCTTCTCTGCAGTTTATGTCAATTTTTTGCAGCCACAATACATACTGGCATGGAGACTCACAAGCCCAGGGTACCTGTTGTATGAAGAACCACTTTCTTCTGTTAATTTTAACTCAAACTGGAACCCATATTGTGGCATGTGAGGACTGAATGTATGTGAAACTGACAAAGACTTTTCTTTTTAAATAGAAAGCCTTCAAAAAGAAAGGAAGAAAACTATGAAGTCTTATATATTCTAGGTGGTTTGGTAAGATGGCCTTCAGAGGCCCTTTCCAACCCTAAGCACTCTGATTCTGTGCTTTTTATCTCTGAAATCGTACATTCTGTTAAAAAAAACCTCTGCAATTCTTTGCATACACAGATGATTAATAGGAAATGCAAAACAAAATGCAAGATTTGGAACCAGGATTTGCAGCACATCATTACAGAACTAGAAATTAATTGTTTAAAGGGTACTTCTCAAGGAAAGAATCACCGAAGTGGAGGTAACCTACTAAATATTCACATGCAAACTTCAGCTTAGTTTTCTTTTGAATCCAAAGTGTTTGCTCTTTATTTCCCCTTACATGTCACACACAAAGTTCCAATGTAGGATATTATTTTTTCATTATTGAACACAGGAAGATGGGAGAATAAATTCTATACAGAGCATAGCCTGAATGAGAAACTACAGTTGTTTATAATGGACAAATACACAGCATTCATCTTGGTCACTTCTGTATCTGTGCATGTCATGTATTCAGACATATATTTCACAAGCAAAATTTCTGGATAGTTTCAGTAGAAACTCTTCAAGGTTGTTACTATTCAATGGTTTTTTAACCTGAGTAGATAGAAAACACTCTCTTCAAATTATTTTCAGAATCTATAGGAGGCTTTAAAACCTCCTAGAGCCCTCCAAAGGCAATTATATCAGAAGAGGTTTTCAGATTTACACCTGACTGAGATGGAAAGGTCTGTGTACATCAAATATTAAAACCAAGCTCACTATAAATAACCTCTAACTGAACATAGCCCCCGTGACAACTAACTTTTTTTTTTTTTTTTTTTTTTTTTTTTTCCTCTTTTTCTCTCATTTTTGCCCCTTGACATTGTGGTGTGAAAACAGCAAAAGATGGAATATGTATGTATAGAATGACCTAAAATTTTCCAGTCTCCTGAAGTTACTAGTGAAGGAAACATACAGGGATTCATGCGATCATTGCATAAAGAAGTGAAATTGTCCAGAAAACAGAGCACAGTGTTAACTACAATTTAATCCTGCTATATATTTTTTAATAAGATATTTGATTTTTAGTACTGTAAGAAACAAGACTATCCTATGTTCCCTAAAATATTTGCAGCTTCTATCACAGATTAAGACGCAGCCCTGACTATCTGAACACCACTTGATATTTGCTTTATGTTAGCAGACATATTCTTGAGTAGCTGTGCTTGAATATGTTAAAAAGAATAAAAGGAAACACTGTTTAGCTGTGGTTTCCAAGCCCTGAATAATTTCCATAATTTGTGACAGTCAACAGATTTTGATAGTATCTCACATTGATTTTTATGTTTCCAGATGACAATCATTACACTATTATCTGTAGTTTGAGCAGTGGAAGCTAACCTCCTAATTAGGATGAAAAACTGCTCCAATTGCAACCCCTGTAAGTCACAACAAGTCAATAATTTTAATAAGAATTAATTTTGAAAACTCTACAAGGTTGTATTGGAAGTTATTCTGGGCTGTCTATTGATTAACACTTGGCATTACATCCTATAAAGGACTCATTAAATACAGCATCAATCTAAACTTAGTATTTTGGTTGTTTGTTTTTTTTTTTCTTTTCTTTTTTTTTTTTTTTAACTTCCTATGAAATGAAACAAAACAGAACAAGGGATTATGAGATCATTAAGGTAAAGTAGCTTTTTTGATTTAATGTGTTAACTTCACACCACACTTGAGACTAATATGATGGAAGACTTCACACTGCTATACTAAAAGGATATATGACTGAGAAAGCTGGCACATCCTTTGGATGTCAGCATGAAGTTTCTCAACAAATCTCACAGATTTCCACAAACAAAATATCTACTTGTTGCCACATAAGGAATCAGTCATGTCTTGGATACTGTGACCCTGGTTATCATCACTCCTCTTGGATACACGCAGTGAAAATGTGAGGAGACTTCTTCATTTTCCATTTTCTGCTTTATTTTGGAAGGACATCCCTAATTGAAAATGTATCGCTTTATTTTGAGAGTTATAGAAATCCTAAAATTTATAAACATGGTATCTACCAAAACAAACTTGGGAACCATTAACATTAGCTATAATATTAAATCTGTTTAACAAAAAAAGCTTTTACTACTCCTGCTTCCATTTGTCTGAATTGAAAAGCTTTCCATGTTAATATTTGAGGTTTGCCATTTAAGAAATGTCTTTTTCCAGCATAGACATTTATACTCTTAAAGCTCCTAACAAGGTTCAACAGAAAAATAAATGTAAGGCTAAGTAAGAAAGCCTCAGTGATGCAGCTGTAGATTCGCAAACACACATACAAACCTGGGAGTTGATGCTAGGTGGCAGTACTGTGTAATTAAACACCAAAGATTTCTTCTCTCTGTAATTCACCTCGGGCGTTTTTCAAAACAACCAACTCGAACATTTTGAATAATAATTTAAACAACAAACAAATCTCTTTCCCCCCTTTAGTTTCGCCTCCTGAGAACTATATTCCTTGTATATAAAAGGTCTCAAAAAGAAATTTCCTATCCATAAACCTGTGTTCTAGCATAGCAGCATTATATGAAACAGCTGCTCACAAAACAGGAGCCAGACTTTGTTTCCACTCCTATGCTTGGGTATTACACAATGTCTAACTTCTGTGTAGGTTCTGACCTTGCTTTTCTCTGCTTCTCAGAAACAGAATTAACCTACTGTCTGAGGGATGTGCTTCTAAATACTGTTTTAGTCTCAAGCTGTATTTGATTGAAGAGCTCACTTCTAATCATTTGATCCCGTTAAATGCTACTGCCTTAAACAACTTACACGCTCACCGCAGCGTAGTTACAAGTTACTTGTAGCTCTCACAAATGATCAAGAGTTACCATATTTTTCTATATTGACTTTTGTCTCACTTAGTGGGATGTGTCTCACTTAGTTCAACATTTATTTTGAGAAGGACAACTTGCTAGTTCACACGATCACCTCAATTACAATTCCAGAAGGCTTGTCCCAAGCCAGGTAAGTCAGTCTGTTCAGAAAGCATCAACAATAGAAAGCTGCCAGGAAAGGTTTCAGCACTGTTATGACCCCACTAATCACAATAATAGACAATGTCACTTAAATTCAGCTTATTTAACAGTAAGCGCTGCTAATATATTATGCAGTGTATGTAAATAATACAGTGAGGATTTCTTCCTCATTTAAACACACATCCAAATGGGGATACAAAGGAGCTCTTACTGCAATATTAATACAAGAACAACATATTTGTTTTTACTGTGAAACAGACTGTTAAGGACCAGAGAATCACTGATTATGTACGAAGAAGTATCAGATCTCTGTTCCCAGATTTTACTAATGATGCACATACATTTACTGCATTCATTACAGAGTATTAACTGAGATGTACAGAGTCCCAGTTCAATATAAAAGCGGAGTAGTCAATTAACAGGCCTCCAAATAACAGCACTGAGACTTGCAGATGAAAGCCAAGGACATGTGGCTGCTCCCTCGCTAACCAAAGTAAACTTACCCAAAAGTTAAGTTTAGTTACAAACACATATGATCTCATTGCTTCCATTGCCAGCCCATGTAAATACTTGCCTTGTCTGACTGACCTTACCATTATTTCTAATACATGAATTTTCTCTTTCCAGTTTTGACCACCGCCTCATGTTATATTATATGAAAAATGTCAAGGTTTTCTAGTGTACAATGTGGACACTGGTGTCCAAACGTATCATAGACTGGTTTCAGTTGCAAGAACCTTAGATACCATCTACTCCAATCTCCCCACCATGGGCGGGGATGCCTCTCAACTAGACTCAGTTGCTCAAGGTCTCATCCAATCCAGCCTTGAATGCCTCCAGGGAGGAGGCATCCACAACTTCCCCAAGCAGTCTGTTCCAGAGTCTCACTACTGTCATACTGAAGAACTTCTTCCTAAGATCCGTTAAACCTGCTCTCCCTCAGCTTAAAACCATTCCTTCTTGTCCTGTTGCTACACACCTTTCTGAAAAGTCACTCCCCAGTTTCCATGTAGGATCCCTTCACGTATTCGAAGGCAACTCTAAGAGTCTCCTCAGAGTTTTCTCTTTTCTAAGCTGAACAACCTCAGCTCTGCCAGCCTATCCTCATAGTAGAGATGTTCTAGTCCTTGGATCATATTTGTGCCTCTCATCTGGACTTACTCCAACAACTCTGTGTCCTTCTTTCTAATTCTACAATGCAGAGTGAAGAAACTAATTGTGTCACTGGGACACAGTGTAGGAACTCCTTACCATGACACTGCCTATCTTTAGCAACATTATGTCTGCAGAAATGCTAAATAATAGAGAGGGTGGTTCCATTTCGCTGTATCATATTAATACTTACATATGAAATGCTTATTTCTGCAACTGTGCTTTGACACTCAGGAATTTTGCCTGCCCAAATTCTTCTAAGGAACACAAGGTAAGTTACAAATGGACAAACCCCACCACCAACAAAATCTTAGAAAAAAAGGTTTGTAAACACTCCACATCTGCTAAAGAGCTGAGTCAGTCCTGTAATGCCTGGTGTTGTGCCGCTCTGCTGAATGAACACTTGAGGAATTAAACTGCAGCTGTGAACATTTTTCTAAAAATTTTTCCCTGTCACTAGTCACACAGTAATAGTGGCCCCTGTGGCCCTGTGAAGACAGAGGATCTTCATTTCAATCTAGTATCTCAATCTAAATAATCTTAGAAAGAAATGAAGTTAGCTCAGGAACACTGAGCTTTCTAAACTCCTAGGCAAATAAGAGCAACACCACTTTACTCCTCCCTTTTAGTAGCTTTTTTAAAACTTTCCCACTGAATCATAATCACTTATTTATTTTTGATAAAAGGTTAAACCCTTTTTGCAAATGACAAGCCAATGTACTGTGGTTATTTTCCACAATGCAACAGTTTATAATTGACTGCTTATGTAGTAATTGGGATTATTTGCATGAGAGAAGTGATTGACATCACCTGCTATTAATGACAGAGAGGGTTTATTTCACATTTATGACCTAAAGCTCTTATATAAATAATTTTTCTTCTTAAGATGCTGGTGTTCTACAGTCTTCAGAATACAGCTATGAAACAGAATGCCAACCTTATCTGTTGTATATTAAGCATCTAATAAATAACATTTTTTAAAAATTACTCTGTGCTGGTTTGAGGCTAATTGGAATATTTTAATAGACAAAGTTGCACTATAGGCTGTGAAAGGAAAACATCATGATGTCTACTTCACTCATACGCTTGCTAAGAAATTGTTTGGGAACACTAACCAAAACAATTGATAAGTTAGTTGCTCTCTGTC
>VWZE01009149.1:586147-651620 GCA_013396675.1 Eubucco bourcierii | reverse complement strand
TACCTTTTACTTGTATATTTCTGTAAATATTGTGTATATAGTGTAAATATCTGCTGTACATTGTGCAAAGCTGTAAATATAGCTTCATCATTTAACTTCCAGCCGACTGAGTGCTAGTCTGGGTCATTTTACAAAAGTGTGGGGGGTGGGGGAACTCCCAAACCTTCACATACTCTTAAAAATTACTGTTCTATCCCTCTGTTTTTGTAACTTCTAAATAAGAGTCTTCCTACTAACTCAGTGCAGCAACACTTGGCAGTGTAGATCCATTCCTGTAATGCACTTTGCCCCCTTATTCCAGCTCAATATGTGTTACATAGTCTTTAATTCTCTACTTAGGTTTCTTTTCCATGCCTGTGTCCTAGAATTGTAGCTTATAGCTATTTATAATTTGAATGGGAACACAAAGACTCATTTTATAGAAATTACTCAAAATATTGTCTGTCTTGGACTAATTGAATCATTTTTTAAAAGACAAGAGTTTGAATATGATTATAATTGATCCTTTAAAACACCTTCTTTGTACTACAGCCTGAGTCTGTAAATGAAAGGAAATGCTCTTTTCCAAACAACACACTTGTTCTTCCATACCACAAAAGGAAGTTACATCATTCTTCAATAAATTATGTCAAATCAATCAACGAAAACTGAAACCAGGAATCTCTGCACCTGTGTGGAACTATATTCTTATAGCCACCACAAATCCTAACTTTGCATTTTGGGAAGTAATACTGGGATGTTACAGCAGGGATTGATAAGAAGACTTGTACAAAGCTTAACATCTTAATTCAAAGCTTAGCCTCACATTTTACAAGCTACTTAGGAAGTACTAACACCTCTGTTGCTCACAGCAAACCTTTGAAATCTATCAAGGAGATAGCCTAAGGGTTAAAGAAAACACGCCTTTTCTCCTTGTGAGAGTTGATTTAGTTTCAGCAGAGCTCTAGCACAGAATTTTGCTTCTCTCTCTCCACCCCTTTCCCTTGGCTGCAGACAGAAGTTGTCAGTACAATAGGAATAATGACAATTTAGCATGAACTTTCTTGAGACAGGTTCCCTCTGCGCCACCGTAGCTAAGAATGCAGAGGGGGTACAAAGACACAGACGGAGGGAGTAGGAAAAAGCTTCCTGCAGAGCAGCCGCCTTCTCTATATTCAAAATGTAAGAACTCAACTGACAGCTTTGCACTGGCAGCTGCACCAGCAGTTCTCTCTCTTCCTACTCCATTCAAGGAACAAATCACCACACTTTCCAGACTGCAATAAGGCAACTGAGACCCAGGGGGACCCCTCCAGATATCTCCTGAACTTGTTGGCATCTGCACTCTTCTTGCTTTCCAGCTCACTCGCATACCTTCCATGCCAGCTAGCTTAAATCCAACTCAACTGCAAAGAAAATTCAGGTTTCAATTTATGATGGGAACTCTGGGACTTCGGGATACATCTCATCAGATCCCATAGTCTTGTGTAGGCTTGGATTCCTGGGGTAGCCACAAACCTTGTCTTCACTTATACTGAGAGGGTTGTTATCACCCTGGTCCCTGTCCTACAGTTCTCCAACTTCGGAGGTGTGACGAGAGAGGCTGCTTAGTGAAGGGTGAGGTGAAAAATCTTCTGAGAACCTCAGCCTTCTCATCTGCTGTTACTAGCTTGCCACCCCTGCTCAACGAGGAGTTGAGGGGATGTACATTTTCTTCAACTTTCCTGTTTTGGTTGACATACCTGTAGAAGCCCTTCTTGTTATTCTTTGCAGCCATTGCAAAAGCCATCTCCATCTGTGCCTTGGCCTTCACCACCTCATCCCTAAACAACTGGGCAGCATCCCTATACCCTTCCCAAGTCCCTGCTTGAACTGCCTCTGCAGCTCCTTCTTGTCTTTCAGTTTCACCACCAGCTCTCCACAGACATGCTGCTCTCCCCTTTGCCTGTTTGCATATTCAACCCTAACATACCAATATAACTCTTTTGTTTTTTTGCTGTGGTTCAAAACATAGTAGTAGCATCTTTCAGGACTACACCATAATATTAAAAGTGTCTAGTTAGCTGACATTTATTTTAAAAAACACAAGAATAATGATTAGGTATAAAGTAGAACATCTAAAGAAGTGCTTTAACAAACTAAATATAGATCATAAAACTAAGCCAACTGTTAATTCTGTAAAATGAAAAGCAGACAAAAGAATTGCTAAATCATGTTTGGGAGTATTGGCAAGCTATGAAGAAAAGCCTTTACTTCCCTCACTGTGTACATACTTCTAATTTTTTTTTTTCTAGAGGCAATTTTCATCTGTTACTCTGTACGGAACCAACATCTATTATATGGAAAGACAGCATCTTAATCGAAATGACTTCTTATACGAGTCTATTTAATAAAAATTCATTCTTGTAATCTAGTAAGTGTAATATTCATGAAAACTAAGTGGTGTTTCTTTATTACTCAGTTTGTGGTGCTCCTTTCTTAAAGTTGCACAGACAAAAAACACCCCAAAACCCTCCACTAAATACCCAAAACCTCCAGACAAAAAACCCACTATAAAAGTCTCAATGGCATTTTTTAATCCAACAAACAATGGTTAGACCAAAACCATGGGTAGACTGTGCTGCTACATGAATTAAACACCACTTCTAAAACACTCATCTCATACAAAGCACTTCAGATACAAAAACTACATTCACATGCTTAACAGGCATACTACTGTTCAATAAAAATCAATCTATCTCAGACTAAGAAAGCAACGTGCTGTCATACATTGTAAGGATAAGTCTTACCTGACACGGTTTGAAAGAATGTGTCACTGAACATGTATGTTCAGAGGGCTGGAGCAGCTCTGCTATGAGGACAGACTGAGAGAGTTGGGGCTCTGCAGCCTTGAGAAGAGAAGGTTTCCAGGAGACCTGATATTGGCCTTCCAGTATCTGAAGGAGGCCTACAGGAAGGCTGGGGAGGGACTATTTACAAGGTCTTGCAATGACAGGACAAGGGGTTTGAACTGGCAGAGGGGAGATTTAGACTGGATGTTAGGAGGAAGTTCTTTCCAGTGAGGGTGGTGAGACACTGGAACAGGTTGCCCAGGGAGGTTGTGGATGCTCCCTCCCTGGAGGTGTTCAAGGCCAGGCTGGACGAGGCCTTGAGTAACCTGTACTAGTGGGAGGTGTCCCTGCCTATGGCAGGGGGCTGGCACTAGATGATCCTTGAGGTCCCTTCCAACCTTACCATTCTATGATGCTACATTCTGAAGGGAACTAATGACAATGGAAATCACTGAGGACAAAGTAGCTCATGGTACTGAACAAGAAGATTGCTTCTCTTCCATTTGTCCTGGTTTGAGCCATGAGACGACCCCAGTGAATGGACAGAAAGCAATTTACCCCAAAGTACTGAACAAAAATAGTCTCACAGAACTGGAGGTTAAATGGAATATGCTATTTACAAAAAGTGCAAAGGGTATGAAAGCACAAAAGGGTGTATATGCACAGAATCAACCTCCACCCATTTCTCCACTCTGGCCTACTGGGCCTCAACCGGTTGAAGCCTATCCCCCACACATTAGACCCAGTAGGCCAAACTGCCTGCCCGCTAGGCCCAGTGGCGTGGCAAGAAAGCAATGAGTCTGCCAGTTGAGGTCGCAGAAGGCTGCAAACTCCCCACAAACCAAGAAAGCAGAGAGAAGGGAGAAAGAGAGACAGACTGCTCCTTATAGAGGGAGATACAGGAAAGGAGCAGAGAATAGCAATTGATGACATCCCATGTCCTCCCCATAAGACTTTCTAGTCTCTGCAGGACTTTTATACCCACGGTTATACCAGTTAACCCTTAACTTGCCTTTACATGCAACAACATTATACTTGTACACATGCAGTCATGTCTCGGCTTCATCAGTAGAACTCCTGCCTTGCTGCATTAGTTGGGAACACAGAACAACAGCCACATGAGGTGTACCACTGCATCACACACTCTTGTCTTGAAACTGCCCCTTTTGGCTGAATAAGTATAGAGTGTTTGAAGTTGTTCAGAAAAGGCTGGAAATGCAATCCAGTTTTTGCATAGCAAAATGTAAAACTTCACCTGCAATGACACCCACTGAAAAAAAGAATTGTCTCTGTGAGACCTCTCAGTTTCTCCTTTCATGTAGACTTCTCATTCAGATCAACACCTTCATATGGTAGGAGAAGCATGATTTCTTTAATCTCCCATCTGAACTCTGTTCTTCAGATGAAAACAATTTCTTGGACTTCTTCCAGAACAGAATCCTACAGATCTCCTAATGCTACTCCGGCTCTGAGCCCCACTACTTGCAAATGTATTGAAACAACAGACCAGACTCCAATTTGCACCTTTAAGAGTTTCCCCATTGGAAGTCAGTGTCCAGCAGTGTATCTGAACAACTCAAAGCACTTTTTTTCCTAACAGATTTATTTATTCAAACAATCAAAACCACAAAAGATGGCTTTCATTCCTACCAATAACTCCCAGCAATCATTTCAAGTCAGCTACCTCAGAAATGTGCCATACAGCCTGACGCTCAGACTTTGCCCGTCCTCATAAAGGGGAGTCCTTTACGAAAAAGGTTGTTGCTGCTTAACAAATTGATTGCTACCTTCTGCCCTCAACCTTTGTGTACAAAGTGTGTGACACAGAGACACAAAAGAGAAAAGAAGAACCAACTAATTAGTGATCCAGTTGTGGCCCAACCAAGCCCTGGGCTGCATCAAGGGCAGCATGGCCAGCAGGGCAAGGGAGGGGATTCTGCCTCTTTACTCTGCTCTCATCAGACCCCACCTGGAGTACTGTGTGCAGTTCTGGAGCCCCCAGCACAGGAAAGACATGGAACTGTTGGAGAGGGTCCAGAGGAGGGCCACAAAGATGATCAGAGGGCTGGAGTAGCTCTCCTATGAGGACAGGCTGAGAGAGTTGGGGCTCTTCAGCCTGGAGAAGAGAAGGCTTCGAGAAGATCTTAGAGTAGCCTTCCAGTATCTAAAGGGGGCCTACAGAAAGGCAGAGGAAGGACAATTTACAAGGTCTTGCAATGACAGGACAGGAGGCAATGGGTTTAAAATCTCCTCTTTTCCAGTTTAAAGTGGATGTTAGGAGGAAGTTCTTTCCAGTGAGGGTGGTGAGACACTGGCACAGGTTGCCCAGGGAGGTTCTGGCTGTTCCTTCCTTGGAGATGTTCAAGGCCTGGAGAGGTTGGATGAGGCCTTCAGTGAGTGGGAGGTGTCCCTGCCTATGGCAGGCAGTTGGAACTAGATGATCTTTGAGGTCCCTTCCAACCTTACCACTCTATGACTCTCTTGAAATTATTTATCCTGAGATATTTTATCTCGGGATGATGTGTCACAGAATGGTAAGGCTGGAAGGGACTTCAATGATCATCTACTTCTAACCGCCTACCATAGGCAGGGACACTTCCCACTAGTACAGGTTACTCAAGGCCTCGTCCAACCTGGCCTTGTGTCACTCATTAAGAAATTAAAACATGAAAGCAATTTATTATGAAGAAAAGTCACCAAAACACACTTGATAGAAATAGAAGTACAGGCCTTTCCCCAGTCTGTTGTAACAACTACTGCAAAACAGGGCCAAGGTCTCTAGACAAAAGGGACAGGTCTGAGACAGGTGCACCTCACACGCCTGCAAAACCTGCCAGCAATTCAGAGGTGATGCTTCCCATCCATACAAAAGACATCTTACCTGATGGTGTAAGTCAGCGGTGCCTGAAATCTTCTTTTGAACATATTCTGTAAAAGTTTTTCTCATTTCTCTCATCTTTCCCTGCCAAGTTGCACTACTACCAAATACAGTAGCTGAGGTACAAGAGTGCTGGTGAAGTGTTTTGGGAGATGATATCATAATGTAGCTCAGAACTCTCATACTTGTGTTACAGGAGGGGTTTTTTTCCCCTAAAATCTTTGTCAAGTGCTGTGAAGACGGTAACAGCAACACCTCTAGATGTATCATGTCCCAAACATCAATCTCTTCCAAATTATGAACAGCATTTTAATACTTAGATTTGTTTAGAAGCCTTTCCTTCCTTAACTCCTTTATGGGTTATTTTGGCTCTGATTGCATCTCCAACTGCCCATTACCTAAGGTCTCCACCACATCAGGGCAGTACTTTCAGTCTCCTTCTTATGGTTAGGCTTAGATTTCTTAAAGTCTAGACAATTAAATGAATCCACACTCCTGTGACAGTACTGAATACAACAGTTCTGCTGCACTCCGAGGGAGAAGAAAGCAGAATTTATTTTCCCTCTGCAGGAAACTGCCATGCTTAATGGCTGACAGACATCTCAGACCTCTTCAACTGCCTCCTTCACTAACTGCACTAAGTCAGGAAGCCACCTGCAGTGGAGCTGCAACAATCTAAGGATACTAGCAAGACAAGAAACAATAATGGCTGTCATCAGACCAAACTATGGGTTAAAACAAGGGGTGATTTTTAACAAATTTCTCATGACTCTTGCAACGAAGAAGCTATCACTGAATTTTCAGCCCTGTGTCCCACACAGTAATGTGTAATGCTCTTTCACTTCCCACTGACAACCTAGAAGAATGTGTTTTCTTTCATACACAGGCCAAAGCTGGACATCTATAAGCACGCAATATTGAGAACTCTTCAAAATCCAGTATGAAAAGCATGTGTGCCCCTCACAACACATTGCTGGCAGTCAAACTTGTGTGGCTACTGACAGCAGAACTGTGACAGACTAATAACTACGGTGTATGACTATGTACATTATTCACACTGAAGTAATAACATCAATTGCAATCAAAAGTCATGAAGCTCTACAGAATGCCAGTGCCATTTTACAGTCTCTACAGAATGTCAAGTGTCATTTTACAGTCTAGTATTTATGGGCAATGTTTCATAAAACGAGTAGGATATATACAATATAATTTTTACTTTCTGTGGAGATACTAGCCAAAGCATTCTTAACTTTAATGTTAAAATAATAGTTGAAGGGTGTTGACAGTTTTAACCAACATCCTTTTATTCAAAAAGACTTCTAATCCCAAATCTTGGTTCTTTGTTTTAAATCAGGGATGTATTGATTAACTGTGAGACTGAGCGTATCTCAGCAGTGGCTGAGTCGGGTATCCACTATGGAATTAGGACAGTTAAACACTGGAATCGATCCTCTCATTGTAGAGCTGTGGATGCTGTGGCAAGCAGTTTCTCTAAGCTATTAATTTTATTATTAGCACACCTGGAGACATTGTTTCCCTGAGGGAAAAGCAATTCAACTGTGTGTGCTGCAACGACTAGTGGCAGATGATCAATGAGACAGCTGGGACCACGAGCTTTCTCTTGGAGCTCAGGGTAGGTATGACAAAGTAGCTTGTAAAACACTGACGATACAAAGCAATATTGCTTTATGTTTTATGCACCTCATTGTAAGCACAGAGAGGGCTTACCATTTCCAGAGTCTGGCACTTTTAAGTCTTTTTTGGAGTAGTTCACCAGTCTCACTCTTCTGAAGACATTTTCCTTGTGATATCTGGCATCAATTGATGACCACCCTTTCCCTAACCACTGTCTCCTTCCATCATTTCACTGAGCCTCCAAGGCAGTAATATACAACCCTGCCTTAAAAGGGAAGAGTGACACTTGGATTGAAATCTACTGTGAGATTTGACTGTGGCATAGAACACTAGGGACTGTGTCAAAGGCTTTACAGAAGTCCAGATAGATGACATCTTTGGCATTCACTTGTCCACTGATGTAGTCACTCCACTGCAAAAAGCCACCAGATTGGTCAGGCAGTACTTGCCTCTGGTGAAGCCATGATGGCTGTCTTGAATCACTTCTGTGTCCCCCATGTGCTTCAGCATACCTTCTAGGAGAATCTGTCCTACTCTTCTCAGGCACAGAGGTGAGGCTGACACGTAAGTTCAGCGGTCCTCTTTTCTGTTGTTTTAAAAAACTGGGCACAGTATTTCCCTTCTTCAAGTCACCAAAGACTTCACCTGACTGCCATGGCTTTTCAGAAATCATGGAGAGCGCCTTTGGCAATTCCTTCTGGACTTTCATTCCACAGGCATCAAAACTCCAGTTAAAATTAACTTTCTCATGTAACTACATATTCTCAATGAGGATTTGATTTCTGCTGCACAACCCAATTTTGAAGTTCCATTCTACCCCACTTTTTTTCCATTTCCTTTAGTTTAGGAAATGTTTAGTATTTGACCTGGTGCAATCTAAGAGGATGTAGGTGCAACTACTGAGTCTCCTCTTGTCTGCATGCTTGATTTGGGTTCTGTACATTTGACTGGCAGCTGGTCATCAGTAAACATCTATTAAATACTTTCTGACGTGTCCTGGGGCTTTTTTCAACACAAGGCTAAAAGTCTGCTTGTACATACGTCACAAAAAAAGGAGATGCACTATTTCTTACCTTTAAAACTTATAAGGGATTTTTTTTAGTTTAAAAAAAAAAAAAGAAAAAAAGGAAAATGCTCACTCAGCATTCATCACTGTGCTCTTCTGCAGCAAAATGTTTCTTATCAAAAATTATAATCACGATAATCTGATACAGGCTAAAGCTGTAAACACTGCATTTCGGATGGTGATCCATCACAGGGCGGTTCAAATCATCACAAAGCAGAACAGTACATGAAAAAAAATCCCCAAAACTGCAGTGATAATCAACAAACTAATCCCTCTGTCTGCATACCTCCTTCCACAAGCTTTACAACAAGCATTGGGCTGGTTTGAGGCTAATTCTAATATTTTACTGAGAGAAATTAAATCCCTAACTGTGAGAAGAAAGAAAAAACAACAGTAACCTATATCACTCATTCTTCTGCTGAGAAATTCAACTAGTCAAAATATAGATAAGACACTCACTTCTCACACACTTCTGAGTTAGTTCTCAGCAGTTGTTGTTCTGCTCCTTCACTCTAACAGTCTGTGGTTGCTTTCTGCCTAAACTCTAATCCAACCTAACCCTTTATTTTCCTCTAACCTCCTCGCTGTCTATTTTTGACATCTCACCTCAGATCTTTCCAGATTTATCACATGAGATATATGGTGATTGTTCTGGTTATTTCTGAAGGAAGGGAAAGCTGAGGTGGGGGGGAAGGAGGAAGGGAGTAGGGGGAAGGTTTGAGTCAGGAGCCTCCAGGCAATCTGATTGTTTTGGAGAGATTTTTTGGTGTTTCTGTGCTACTTTGAACTTGTATACAACTGTCTACTCTCTGTGTGTGTGTGTGTGTGTGTGTGTGTATATATATATATGTACACACACACACACAAAGACACATGTATATCTATCTATATATATATGCTTGTAAATTGTGCTAAGCTGTAAATATAGCTTCATTCCTTAACTTCCAGCCAGCTGAGTCTAGTCTGAGTGATTTCATTGAGGGTGGGGGTGTTGGCTAGTAACTCCCAAACCATCATACACATTAAGTATTTTATAGATCCTAATGAAAATTAAAAGTAGTTTTAAGAGAACTTTAGAAAGACCTCTGAGAATAACAGATACCACACAGCCTGACAAACAGGCAAGGCTCAGCTATCACCTTCCAGACTAGCTATAATAATGACTGATCATGTAACCTCTTACTGATTCCAAGTGTGACTATGAAAGGTTGAAGACAAACCAGGCCCCAGGATCAAGCCTGAATGAATACATGACCTGTTAGTAGCATGCAATGGAGGACTTCAGTAATTGCAATCGAACCAACCCAACCACAACAGCTACTGGAGAACCAAAAATAAAAATAAATAGCAAGCATCTCAAAGACCAACTAGATGAGCAGAAAGTGCATATGCTGGCTGGTTGTTTTCAGCTTGAAGACGTACCCCCTGCTTAGTTCCCAAGAGCCTGATCAAAATTGGTTTTCACTCAAACACACTTTTGTGCAGCTTCTCTGAGTACACTAGAAAGGATGTATATTAAGACAAGGAGCAGAGCAAGGGGTTTCAAATACAGAAAATAGATTTACACTGTCTATGCTCTCTGATCTCTAAGTTCCTGTTACACAAGTGGGCTTCGTTTTGCCAAACAAAAAAGGCACACCCATTCTTTGGAGGATGTTCCAGAGCTAGGTGTTTTCCTCCCTCTTAGTACCTAGAAAAATGTCAAGATATAGCCATTGTTTCTGCTGTCTACTCCCACTTTTTAAAACTAAACACAACATGTAGTGATTAGTCATCCAACGGAAGAGTGCCACCATTGTAAGATTGGTCAAAAAGCACCAAAGATTTGGGGAAAAAGATGTTGTGGGCAGTTTACTGTGGAGAACAGTCACAATACGCTCTTCGCTATCAGTCAATATTATTAGATAACAGAGGCAGTACTCTGAAAACAATAGCAAGGAAATAAGAGACACGGAAGGAGGAAAACTTTAGTACCCAGGAATAGAAGCAGAAAGAAAGACAGGGATGGTGTGCACCTCCATGCTAATGCAACTGCACTAACATGTAATGCCACACATGGTCCTTGAGGTGGAGTTTTGCAGTTCAGCTATATTCAAACTCTTCTTGGTCTACCCATTCACAGGCCACAAACTTAGCTACAGTCTCACAGACTGGCAATCAAGAACGCTCTATGCAATGCAATTTCCATTTTGGGTTTTGATGAGAAAATATTGATTGCAAGCATGATGAAATTCCCATTATTTAATATGTGTTAAATGAATCTATCATTATTGGCACTTCCATGCTAAAATAACTGTCTGCCTACTTTATCTATGCCTAATTTGTGCAATCAAGAAATGAAAAGATTTGGGATTCACTGCTCTGATGCTGACAAAAGCAAGCCATAACCCTTATCCTTCAGCTTCCACTATTTCTACAAGTGAAATAAAATAACCTTTGTCATTCACTGTATGCACACATAAAAACTTGGAGTGGAGAGGAGGAGATCTAGGCAAGCCTCCTAGTTACGCGAGTTCTGAGATCTCTGCCTCAGGGAAAAACCTATGGGATGCCTTCGTTTCAGTAGATTTAAGACTGCACTGTACTACAGTCAAATAAAAATCACTAAGCTTCAGCAGTACAGTCAATACAATCTCCTATACAGGACAAACAAATCAAGTACTAGGGACTTAACAAATTTCATTTACTAACAGAAATGAAGGTCTGAGTTTAGAGTTGTTCTGCCTGTATCACCTGGGTAATGCTTTTATCAAGAGAACATTAAGAGCAGAAATCTCTAACATGGAATACACATGCACATCAAAGTATGCAACTTAAAATAATGCAAGCATTGCAAGAATACTAACATCAGCAGCACAGAATATCAGCAATCTAATGAGATTACCTGTTCATAGACACCAACATATTATTATGCAGTGAACCACGTGTCTGCCTATGAACTGAATACCCATGATAACGAATTTGTAGTGTAGCAGAACCATAAGCAGGTGGAGAGTACAAGCAGGAGCACTATACAGACCACCAACTGGATTTGACACATGCAGCCGGAACACAAACATTAACACAAGAGAATAATTGCGAGGAAGGCAAAATAGAAGCCGGAGATTCAAGCTTACTGAGTAATCAGTTCCCACTTTGAAGACTTACATAAGAGTTCTTCCAAGCTGTTTATAACCAGTATATTCCTTACTGAACACAAGGTTAAATAATGAAGTCTCAAAACAAAACTAAAACAAAAACACCCAGAAAAATCAAACTCCAACATACTTTCTTTAGTACCTGATGTACATAGAGAGGTGTTGTAACACCTCACATAAGTAAGACATGTTCTAAATCCAAACGTGGAACAAATGTGGAAGCATCCACACATGGTATCTGGTTACTCAAACACAGATTTGAAGGTAGGACAAATGTAATTTCTCAGCTGTGTTTTCACAGCACTTGCTCCTCTGGGTGCCCAGAAGACTTTTTTCTGTTTTGTTTTCTACTCACCAATTCTGGCAGCCTGCAGATACACTGAAGGAAAGCCTGACTTTGGTCTCAGTTTTCTTCTTTTAACAAGCTAGTTCCTAGATTTTCACAAATTTGTTTAGCTATTCAATTCCTACATCATTTTGCAGTGACAATTTTCTGCCAAGCTAGTTTATTTCTGCCTGGGGATGCAATCACATAAACATTACTTATTTCTTGAAATTTAAATCAATTAATAGTCCCAATTGAGTTAGCAGGACTACTCTTGGACTTAAGCATGTGGTCAATTATATTCTGAATTGGACATTAAATTAAATTTATTATAACTATTGAAAATGCCTTTGCATTGTTTTGTACTGAAAATACTGGAATTATTCTTACTTTGTAAGACTACTGATTCTCATCTTCGTGCATTTCCATGATGAAGAAATAGCGAGGATTTTATGTTTTGGAGGACATTTTCACTTTAAATGCAGCTTACCTTAAACACCCAATGTACCGCCCTGATTTTATGGCAGTTGGAATTCATATGTGAGTATCTACAACGGTATTTTATTCATAAATTTAGAGAATGCAATATGATTTCAGCTTGTATCTGGCAAATGAGACAGACTGCAGCTTAACTAAATTTGTTTTGCCAAGTAAGGAAACTCTAGATATAGTTAAGTATTTTAAATGAGAAAAATAATTTGCTCTTGCAGCAGATAATTGGACAAAAATATATCAGTTTACAGTCATTAAACATCAATGAATTAATAATATATTAAATAAAATCATCTAGTTTTGGACAGAGTACCTTAAAAGATATCTGCAAGCATTTTCATTTGCCTGTTTGCAGACAATTTGATTTACATCAGTGTCATTACTGTAATTCTTAGAAGCACAGAAACAAACCTCCTTTGGTAAATTTAAAGCTTTCTGAGTTGCAGACAAAACTGGCACAGTCAGTCAAGGCTGTCATGAATAGATGCCTGAGCAAAAAATATTTTCACTTATTTAAATATCCAACAGCTTCCTAAATCTTACACTGTATTTGCTGGTTTGCTTATCAAATAGAAAATGGAATGACTCAGAAAGTATTTTTTTCTGACACTGAATCAGTTTTAAATCCAACAAAATATGTCGGATTTATATGGGCATAATGTCTGAGCTGATGCTAGGAGAGAAGACAGCAATTCTCCTTGGAGATCCATCATGATTAATACCTAACTGGGCAGAGGTTTGGAGGCATAATTTTTATCCCTCAGAAAAGGAAAATTCCCACTGCGCTTCAGGAGCCCCAACCGATGGTTTTGCTAGTTTTCCTTTCTATCTTTGAGATGCATACCAAGCAGCCATGTGGCTGCATAATAAAAGTGCAGGAATTGCTTCTCATTTTTACTACTGAACTGGCTCAGAATCTGTCATGACATGCAGTGTTCACTCAAGCCCAAGGAACCACTGAACTTTTCTCTTCTGCAAACCTCCAAACTACTTCATTCTTCCATTTGTCTGATACATTAAATTAAGGCAAATTAAATAAAATTAAAAGGCAATTCACACTCCAATGCAGAAAGAGGAATGAAAGTTGACATCCATATAAGGGTATGCAAATCCTTTACAGAATTCACTCCATTTGTGCTAATATAAAGACATTTGCAGGATTCATTTTTGTCTGATTCCCATCAGTTGCAGAATGCTGGAGTCCAACTCAGAAAAAGGAAATAACTCTTAGTCTACATAGTTTTCTTTTCAAATAAACAATTTATCATCCTACTGAAGTGTATTGGCAGGCTGAGGGAGCTGGAACTGTTTGGCCTGGAGAAGAGAAGGCTCTGGTGAGACTTCCAGTACCTGGAGGGAAGGGGAGGGCTACAAGAAGGCTGCAGAGGGACTGTGTCAAAAAGCCTGCAGTGATAGGATGAGAGGCAACAGATTGAAATTAGAGAAGATTTAGACTGGATGTTAGGAACAAGTTCTTTACCATGAAAGTGGTGGAACACTGGAATAGGTTGCCCAGGGAAGCAGTCGAAGTCCCATCCCTGGGGACATTCAAGGTCATTCTCCACAAGGCTCTGAGGAACCTGATCCACTGGAGGATGTCCCTGTTCCCTGTAAGAGGACTGGACTAGATGACCTTTGAAGGTCTCTTGCATAGCAAACCAGTTCTGTGATCATTTTTCAACCTGAGTTTAGCATTACAACGTATTAATAAGACAAAAAAAGAAAACAGTCACATGACAAAATGGGGTAAATATTTGAGATGCCACTGCACAGCAGAGTACTGAAATAAACCCAACTTTTTTTTCCCCCATTCCCTAATAGAACTTAAAAATCCTTGGAGTTGAGTAAGTTTTCAAACTGTTATCTACCCCAGTGAGATCAAGAAAGATGCATACAGGTGCTGACCTCGCAAAGACTTAGACAAAACTCTGCTGACACGTAGTTCCCCAATGAAGTGGTGCTTGTTATCATTCACACTGCTACAGCACCTGTACTACCTTGATCAGCGAAAGACAAAAGTGTAGGGTTACTACCTACACATCTTTTTTCCCCGTTTAATAACTGCAGTATTTCAGTAATTGCAAATGAACTTTAAAACTTCATTAAATAGTAAACCCCCATATATTTCTATACCTCTTCTAATTGTGTAGATATATCTTTCACCTGCTTTACCTTGTTATTAAAGTACAAAGAGATGGAGAGAACAATAACATATTGAAGAACCTAGATGTTCTATTAGTTGTATGTTTGCAAGCATACCTTTTAAGATTAAAGGAAAAGGATTAAGAAAACGCATTAAAATTTTGTTAATGTAAGAAACAACAGCTTGAATTCCTATGAGTATTGCAAAATCATTACTATTAACAACAAATACTCATACATAATTTTTACTTATCTGTGTTTCCTTCCTGGTTCTATAGTGTATTCTCACTGGATTTTGAAGCACACTCTAATGTTCCAGAAATACATCTTAGAGGAAAGGACTTAGAAATGTAATTTCTACTGAAATGTTCTAAGTGCTGCACTGAATGACAAGCTGACTATGCATAATTCAGAGGCTAGAACTAATCCAAACTAAAGAGTACTTAGATGGATGTAGGAAATAGGCACTGTAAGAAAAATGAAGATAAGATTTATTTATTTTTTTTAAACAAGATAACGGTGGCGGGGGGTGGGGGGGAAGGAAAAAAGCATAAACATCTCACTAATGGAAAGGGACACTCAAACTAAGTAAATTCTGATGTAAGCATGCTGCATGAACAGTCTGCTATAACCTGTACACCATGGAGATATAAGGTAATCTGTCCATAAGTGACGAGACATTTGATGTAGTCTAAGAACATGATTAGTCAGCCCCTGCAGAACAGATGGCTTGTGAAAATCACCTGCCTTATTCTGATAACGTGCCCATGTCTGAAATGCTCACCGTGGACACAAAATGTAAGGAGAAACTTAAAACACATTGTACACATAATGGGAGGCAGTTATGCCACTCCCTTGGTTCCAAACACGAGAACTCTCTTCTTCCATCATCTCACTACATGTTGTTTTCTGATATTTCATACACATATAACTTACCTAATGTTCAGAAAAAACAGAATAAGCTGCAATCAAGGTACTCATATTCCCCTAGTCCCTGGTAGATGAGAGGCTGTTTCCACATCTTAAGAGCGTAAAAAGAACACTTACAAAATGAAAGTTGGTGAAGTCCTTCAACACTTGATGAAATGTGAACAAATGAGTGTAGATTGCTCTCTGAGAATTAGGGCTTTACACCTCCAGCTAACTGCCACCAACCAAGGAATTGAAATGAGAGGAAAAGATTATTTATGACTGCCTTATTATGAGAACTGAAAACATTCTTCTGTGAGGTTACAGCAAGACATCAAGGTTTGCTGCTATGTCTTCAATTTCCTCCAGAAATTTCTGTCTTGGTTAGGTATTGCTGGGTCTGAGCCCTATGCTACCATAAATGACAACAAACATAGAACAAATTGCTGCTTGTACAGACAAATATATATACGAACAAATACATCTTTAACCTCTACAGATAAAGAATTTATACAAGCAGCCCTCAGCAAGGAGTATAGGTAGTTACGAGCTGCACATGGCTCTAGTGCCCAAGGGTTCAGCTCTGCAGGCAGACCTAGAGAGCAATGCAGGATATGGAAGTGAATTTGACCAGAAAACAGATACCTTCTGGAGTTACAAGGACCCTTCCATTAAATGTTTTACATGGTATGGGCAGGAAGGGTGCGTAGAGAGTAATATTGGATTATGTGCCACAGAGTGGTTCAGCATTAACCCTACTACAGTGTTAGGATGGCTTGCAACTAGCCTGGGGGTTTGGCTCAAAAATTAAAGAGCTAGTAATGAACACAGCACATACATTTTTGACAATATACGAGTAAATTCTTGCATGACAAAGCTTTAACACTGCATTTTCCACTTCAGACTACTTATAACAATTTTTTTCTATATTAATTCATCAAGGTATAAACACACAGTTATAGAACTTTTCCTATTGATGAAAAGTAGACGTGCTTAGGAAAGCAGTCAGCAGCTGTTTAATAACTCAAAGCATTATTCTACTGTAGTTAAGATGAAAAAGCAAAGAACTAAACTGGTAAGGAATTTAGACCACATCTAATTCACAACTCAGAATTTACCCAAGACATTGAATTTAACACCTTTACTTCTATGAGCAGAGAGCGAGTTCTTTAATGACCACAAATGGTCAAGACCTCAGTTTTAGATCTCACCTGATAGACAGACTAATGAGATTTCCACCACTAGTAGGTTTTGCTCAGATTGACAGTCACTATTCCATAACATTTCCACGTTTCCAATACCTTAAGGAACAAAATAGCAAAGCTGTGCAAAACTGATAATACAGAACTTTCATTTTTTTACAATCCAAATCTCAAAAGCAGTTTGACTCAGGGTCAGGATGGGCTCTAAGTGTACCTATGCATCAGTTCTTTTACCTTACATATACTTTGCAATCTTTGACATCCAACCATGTACACATATCTGTCTTAAAGTCACCATGTCAGAAACCCCAGAACATAATTTCAATATATCATGACTACAGAGTACCTTCTGCACAAACTTAAAGGATTATTACTGTAGTCACACTTTTCATATAGAAAAGCATAATACATAAACAGTGGACTGGAATGTCTCAAAAGAATGCGTCTTGTGTTAGCTATAAATAATTCAGGTGGAAAAATACAAAACTGGAACTAACCAGAGTATCAGAGCTGAATAAGAATAATCAGATCTCAATTTACCAGATAATCATTAATACTTCTGTATGTTAGAATTATCAATAAAGCCCTATACTCTAAACATAGCTTCATGTAAACTACACCACTTCTTAAATACTGAAGCACTGTCAGTGACTATGGCCTAACTGCTGTAAAGAAGTACTTAACTTGTAGAACATGTGTTGCCTTCCATCTGTTGGGATTATTCATCACAGACCATGATCTTCACTTGGAAAGCTTTTACTCAGGATAGAGAAATTCACAAGTACAGAATAATGGACTGTCATTACTATCTGCTCATTCTCAAGTGACACCTTTCACCACAGCATCTCTGCAAATCTGGCATGGGATGGCAATGAGCCTCTGGGAAACAATGCATCTGGGAGCAGGATGGATAAAATCCTGGTGTCAGCTAATTAACTCACAGCTACTGTCCTTCACAAATCAACTGAGATGTGCAGTATATAGTGCACGAGTACAATACATCAAGCACTTTAAGGTGGAATAACTTCCAGCCGTGGACTGGCAAAACATCTCTTGCATGTCGCTTCTTTAACGCTATAAGAAAACTAACATCTTGGTACAAAGCTTCTAAGAGATCAAGAAAGTACTGTACATAACTGTGCATGACCAAATACATACAGAATGACAAAGTTTTTTACCTAATACTTGTTTTTCTGCACATGAACAACCGTACTATATTGTGACTGCGACACATTCTGCAACTGTTTTAAATGCAGTCACATCAACTTAATTAGTTTTTCTAAATTTACCACAAAATGAGGGTTTATCCAAAGTCTGCATATAGTTTAGCAGCTCTGAAAAGCATCTAAGATTTTAATTTATTTCTACTTTTCACTCAGAGTCCTACTAACTGCCTTACTCATAGCTTTTTAATATGCAGTAGGAAAGGTAACAACTGTTTCAGTTGAAATTTACCAACTCAAACATCCTATCCAAATCCCCCCCCCCAAAAAAAAAACCAACAAAAATATATTCACGGTTACATTTCACAGGTAGATAAAAAAAAAATAAAAATAAAAAGAGATAAGGGACATTCATTATTTATAAACATTGGTGAAAACAAGCATATTCTCAGAAACATTCTTCAGGTAAGTACCCACACTTGTTAGTAAGTCTACTTTGATTTTTGCCATCAGCCACACTTTACAAAGTTTCCACTACCTAAATTAGCAACCACCTTATCTGAGAACTACATGTGACATTTGAAGCCAATATTTCTTCAGTCCACCCTTCTAGGCCTGAGTTCATCCTCATTTTTCAATTATTTATACTAGAAATTATCAGACCTGTAATCTAGATCATAAAAAAGAGCTGTATTGAAGTGCATATTCTTTTTAATTAAATACAGAAATAAAACACTTTCAAGATTACTATTTTGCTACTATACAACAATAATAAGAGTTAGCTGGAAACTTTAGTACTGATTTAATCACCATGTTGTTAACACCAGAGAATAAGAACATTCAAAACAACAAAGCACTCCTTGCTGTTGCTTTAACGTTGTGTTAAAACTCCTAACAGAAAAAAAAGAATTCTACTCTAATTTATCAGATCCTTCATGGCATACACTGCATTTTCTAACTCTGTGAATTCCAGTCATGTGGCACATTCATACTAGAGAACTTTTTTAATCTATTCACTGTCAAAATAATGGGAAAAAAAATACGATTACCTGGGTTTTGCTCTCAAAATTGATTTTTTATAACAACTCATTTAATCTTGAATATTTTATTTCTAAAACTACACCTATATCATGTGAAACAAGAAGAACAGAGTATGGTGTTAAGTCTGACTTCAATGACAGTCAATTATCTGTTTGCAGACCTATTGCTTTGCTAGTGAACAATAATCTATGTAAACAATGTATTCAGTGGATCACTGCACTACAATCAATGTACTTCACTATTTTCATTACATCTAAAATTGAATACAAGAGATTTTGAAGTCTATTCGTGTTATTCATTATAAAAACTTACAGACAGAAGAATCTAAGACTGAATCATACTGCAAAGTAGAGTAGGAAGGGGTTCTTTGAGACACTGTTACCTGAGAGGTGTTTCCTATTACTGCTGTCTACAATATTTCAATTGATTGCTGCATTTTACATCAGGACAAACCATCCATGGGGCAAAAGCCTTAATCGTAAGACACAGGACTCACTGAAACTACCAGAATTTTAATTTTGACACAGACATTTCCCAGCAATATTTGTATTCTTGCTTCCACATCATAAATATGAAAAATCCATAACCTCCTTAAAATACACATCCCACCATACTTTTTAGCCCATTTGGTAGCACAATGATGCTACCACAAGTGGCACTACCATTTTAGAAAAGCAAGTGGAGAAAGAGACTGATATCTAGAATATGGGGCTTGGTGCGTATTTAGGGTTTGTTGACTGTGTTTTTTACACTGCTGCTGTTTGCTTTAGTGAGGGGTTTGTCATCCCCACCACCCCTCACAAAATATCATTCTCTACAAGTCAGTTGCTAAAATATCTTTATGATAAATACAGGTGCAGCACAAGATTCTTGGGCCTGGTTGACCAGTCAAGGCAAAGCTCTAGAAGAGGTCTTTCCATAAACATAAACCTCTGCAAAGCAACAAAAATCTGCAAAGTCTGTGTGCTGCATTACAGAACAAACGCCCTTTGGTTCTAAAGATAAGGCACTCGGGCTGTGGGGGACAGACAGACCTAAACAGAATTTGTGTTTTTCTGACCCAAGCTTTGTCTCCAGCGTCCAAAGATAATGTGCTATTAAAGCAAGGCAGAGTAACAGGTATCAACTTCCAGATAGATCCACAGCATTTGACAATTTTCTGGTGGCTTTCAACACAGAAATTAAGATATTTTCTATCAATATATATGTCTCAATAGATACAAGCCAACATTTGAGGCAAGAATTTGCACTACTAAACTGAAAGCACTTCTGCATTCTTTTGGAAGCTTGAAGTACTAACTCTGAGTAGGCAGTAGTGAAAAACTTTGTAAGCATCTCCTGCAATTGATGCAGCAATACAATTCTGTGTGACAGAGAAGTGGGAATAACACAGGTGTTTATGAGAAGCTATCTGATGGTCTTCTGTTGAGTTGTGCAAGTCTTCAGCCCCATAATGCAAACAACAAAACAATGACTGAGTCACTATTGTGTATCATGGAAAATGGACAGGGATGGGAATTTGAACTCTCTAGGAAAGATGATTGCTCAAAACTGACTTTTTTTTTTTTTTTTTAAATTTCGGCTTTATATAAAGTCAGGTTGGAGTTGGCTTAATCACTTGCATCCACATACACAGGACTCAAAAACCATTTCTCCATGAAACGCAAGCTTCTCCTCTGTGGACTTTTTATCATGTATATACTAAAATGCCAACAATATGTCAAGCCTAAGAAACATCCTTTTATCCTATTTTAAAGCCAGCATTCAACTTAAATGGTAAGGCATATCACTTGATCATGTTTTGTAAAGGTTGTACTTGCTACAGGCTTAACACAACTGTGGGAGAGAGTATGGAAAGGATCGATAAAGCAGTATTACCCTTTGTGATAGTGAATCTCTGCAGGACATTCCAGCTTAACTCTGTTGCCTGCACTTACACTTCACACTTTCCCACTGGGAGAAAGAGCTAAAACATAGTAATGGACTAACAAGACAAGAAGAGGTGTGTAAAAATTCCCCTCTTGTTTCTGCCCTACAGCTGCTACCTTTCTCTAAGAGCCATTAGAAAACAAACAAACCAACCCCGCCAAAAATCCAAAACACAAACTCTGTTAAATCACAGGATTTGTTTATTAACACAAAATTATACTCACAAGCCCAACTGAACACAGGTCCTAGCTTCATCACACAGTGTAGCTGCAATGGGCTATCATTTCAGTCTTAGCAGCATGATTTAAAAAAAAAAATAAAAAAATTTAAAAGTACAGTGCCAAAGAGCTGTGATATTACTAATAACAAAACCAGTTATCACTGTGAAACGTACTGAATAGCAACACTGTTTGGTATTACAGAAGCACAGAACATGAAAGAGTTCCTGTTCCAGCACAAACCAGGCTGTTAAAAATCATATGCGGGTGATTTTAGTGAGGCCAGTAGGCTGTATTGATGACAAGTTCTCTATAGGAGAATCTGACTTGTAAAAGGGTTCTTGCTGTCTGAAAAAAGATCTGAAGAGACAGGGGTATTTTGGGCACAAAGTGAAGTAAACAGCTTCAATTATAAGTGGTAGCATGGAAAAAGTCACAGGCACTTAAGTGGGTCAGACATAAGATGAAGACTGGAACAAAAGTCTGCAGAGAAGAAAAGAGGAGGATGCTAAAAACAAAATTTTAAATACAGTTCAGAAGAAAAGTTTCAGAAATTAGGACAAGTGTTTTAAACGTGAGTCAGACATGAAGGGTCTTACTGGTAGAGGACACAAAGGTGGAGATGACACAGCTAGCAGAGCAGTAAGAGAACCTTTTTTAAATACATGTACAGATTGCTACAGAACCCCATTGCAAAACACTAAAAAACTCTGGTACAAAGACTAACGCCAGAGCCAGGAGGCAGTTTGGTAACAGCACTTTACCAAATGTGCTAGAAATATAAATCCACACATACAGAAACAAAATCAGCTCCCAAAATCATTGTGCCCTTTAAAACTTCAGCATTGGAATAGATTACAATGAGCCACTTGCACAGTGTGTCCTTGAAGAGTAGCACATAATGTGCGTCCTATATTCCTATTCAGATGTTTCAAGTTTGAGATAAGAAACTTCTCCTGAGTTTTTCTGAAATGGTGCAAACTAATAAAGAATGAAATGTAGGAGTGAGGTAGGCATGAAATTGCAAGTAGAGGAATTAAAAAAACAGGTGATAACAGCAGGTGGAAAAAATAAATGGAGACAAAGACAAATACCACAGCTATTTGTGTGAAAGGAGATATGGAAATAATACTGATTAACTCAAGAAGTCTTAAACCTACTGAATTTGGTCAGAAAGCTATCATATCTGAGGCTGGTGAAGCCAGGGTCTGCTCTCCCTGCAGCAGAAATCGGACCACCTGCCAGACAGCACTGAGGATCAAGAGGTCCCTGTATCCTGCCCATGTCAGGTGCAAGACAGAAGCCCAAATAAAAGAGGTGAGCGGAGGCAAGTTCACAGCTGTGGCAGAAGGTGAGTGCCCTCCTTGCCCACCTTGGCTTTCCAGGTGCCTCTGAGCAATAGATTTGAGGCCCTGCTGGAAGATGGTCAAGTCTGATGGGGATGTAGATGACAGGCAACCTATAGCAGAGGTCTCATGCTCAGTTAGGCCTTCCAGCCACAAAACCACCTCTGTCACAAGGAAGAGAAAATCTGTACTTGTTTTAAACTCATTTCTAAGGGGAATGGAGGGCCCAGTGTGCCAGGGTGACCCTCTTCATAGGGAAGTCTGTAGTCTTCCCAGAGGCCAAAATCACGGATGTCACTGGAAAAGTTTCCAGCCTAGTTTGGTCATCAGTTACCACATCAATTACCTTCCAGACAGGTGGGGAGGACTCTGCATCTTTTAGTCTGCAGAGAATGAAGACAGACTTCAAGGCCTTGAGATGATTGGTAAAAGAGCCTAGGGCACAAGTTCTTTTTTTTCCCCTCCTTCCAGTTGCAGGCAATGATACAGGATGAAACAGAAAGATCCAGTCCATATTATTATAAAAAGGAATATAACAAGAGAAATAAAGTGCCAAAAAAGCCAAATGATGCACAATGCAGTTGCTCACACACCCCACCCCCACCCCCCCACCCCCAGCCAGCTTTGCCCAGATTCTACACTGAGCGCATACATCCTATGATGTATGTGGAATAGTCCTTTGGCTAGTTTGGTCCAGCTCTTTTAGCCATGCTACTTTGCCACAACAAAAACTTCACTGTGATATTACTATTCATACTTCACTTAATAAACCACTCCTATCTCAACCCAGAAGTTTTACTTCTTTTTCCGCAACAATTATTCTTCCCCACAGGGAAGGAGAGAGTGAGTGAGTAGTTGTGTGTTGCTTAGTTGCTGACTGGGGTTAAACCACAACAACTAATAAAGCTCTGCTCAGACTATCTTGTTACAAAGACGGAACCAGTTAAAATAACAAAGTTACCCAAAAACATGTTGAGGACTGAAATACTTTCATACTAATGTTAACACCCAAAAAAATAAGATTTCAGAATTCATCTCAAGTATTTGTTATACTGAACAGTGCAGAACTATATATAAAATTATGTATATTGTTATGTACAAATCTATATTTTATGCATATATCTGTATTTAATAGTTACATAAATACAGATGTTTATAAAATAGGACAAATAAATAAGGATCATTTCTATCTTTACTTGAGAAAAGTGATTCTAATAAAATTGTCTTGTCAGTTCTTAATCACTGGAGATTTAAATGAATAATTTCTCATTCCCTAATAAGCCCAGATTGATGAAATTTCAGAAAAAAAATAATTGGTTAAAATTCATTCATCTTTGCTTTACAATGCAAAATTAGATTCCACTTTATCAGAAAACTTCGAAATGCAATATTATTTTTCGTTACATATACAGCCTGTAACTTACCTAGGGCACTATTTATCATTCAGACAACTTAAGTACAACAGAAAAAATCACCTTGAGACAAATGAGAAATTCTCTCTTGGGAAACCCAAAACTGTATTAATATGATAAGCAGTGGAGCTTCATTTTTCCTTCATTAACTCCAACAGACATTTCTGATACAGCCAAGTAAATTTTTATTTTTTTTTTAGTTAAAAACAAAACAAAAAAAACCCCAAACCCACAACCCTCCAAGGTTCAAACATCCTTATGGTCATATCAATCATTTTTGGCTCAACCAACTTTATTTACTGCTACAGGAGCATTCAAATCAAGATGGAAATCAGATGAAAAATTCAATGCCCACAGGGAACCAAATGCTTAGATAAATCTAATTTATTTGGGAAACAAAAAGTTCATGTCAGGTATTTAGTAACCAAAGCAATTATGAGAAGCTGACTATTGAAATTGGGCTGAGTAATATTTCATTAGATTTCATCAGTCCTGCTGGAACAAAGAAAATTCTGGGGAAGCACTGTATTGCTTATGTAGCTGAGATAAACAAACTGAAAACCCTACGCAATTATTGCTGTTGTCTTTCTGTTAGTATTTCCTAAATATATTGCTAAGTACGTACTATAGATATTTTCAAACTACTACTCTATGCAGAGCAGCCATTTTCATTTCTCTATCTGCAGCTGAATTATGTGATCCCCAGCTTTACATGCATTACAACTGTGTGCCAAATTCACAGGACCAAAGGATGTCAGAGGTTGAAAGGGACCCAAAGAGATGATCGAGTCCAACTCCCCTGCCAGAGCAGGACCATACAATCTAGCTCAGGTCACAGAGGAAGGCATCCAGACAGGCCTTGAAATTTCGTCTCCAGAGAAGCAGACTCCACAGTCTCTCTGGGGTGCCTGTTCCTGTGCTATGTGATGCTTCCAGTAAAGAAGCTCCCCCTTGTGTTGAGGTAGAACCTCCTGTGATGCAGCTTCCATCCATTGCTCCTTGTCCTATCCCCAGGCAGCAAGTGAGCAGAGCCTGTGCCCCACCTCCTGACCCCCAGCCCTCAGATATTTAGAAACATTGATTAAACCCTCTCAGTCTTCTCCAGACTAAACAGCTCCAGATCTCTCAGCCTCTCCTCATCAGGCAGTGCTCCTGTCCCCTAATCATCCTTTCAGCCCTACGCTGGACCTTCTCCAGGAGATCCCTGTCCCTCTTAAACCGGGGAGCCCAAAACTGAACGCAGTACTCAAGATGGGGTCTCATCAGGGCAGATTAGAACGGGAGGAGAACCTCCCTTGATCTGCTGGACACAGTCTTCTCAATACACCCCTGGATCCCATTGGCCTTCTTGGCCACAAGGGCACATCAGCAAACTTGTTGAGCAGACACTCTGTCCCCTCATAAATGCAATTGATGAAGGTGTTGAAGAGCACTGGAGCCAGCACTGATCCTTGGGGGACACCACTAGTTACATCTCTCCAGCTGAAGATGGCACCACTGATCACCACTCTTGGAACTCTATCTTGTAACCAGTTCCTAATCCACCACACTATCTGCTCTTCCATCCAATTCTTGCTCTTCCCAATCTCCTCCTAGAAATACAGGAGAAAGATCTACCACTGCCCAAGCAAGATATCTAACAACCTAGTATTATTAACACTGAGCAGTTTGTAGGGAGCCAGTTTGTTTCATGTAGTAGGGGGTTTCAAAAGCAGATGAGCACTCATAGCATCTACCAGTGTGCTAGAGATCACAGAATCACAGAATGTCCGGGGTTGGAAGGGACATCAAAAGGTCATCCAGTCCGCACACCCCCCCACCCCTCACCCCAACCAGAGTAGGATCAGCTATACCAGATCACACAGGAATGCATCCAGACAGGTTTTGGCTATCTGCAGAGAGGGAGACTCCACAACCCCCAATCCGGGCAGCCTGTTGCAGCATTCTGTCAGTCTCACAGGGAAACAAATCCTCCTGATGTTTAAATGAAACATCCCACACCTCACCTTACACCCATTGTCCCTTGTCCTGTCACTGAGCATAACCAAGAAGATTCTGCCTCCAGCCTCCTGGCATTCACCCTTCACATATTTATAAACATTGCTGAGATCACCCCTCAGTGTCCTCTTCTCCAAGCTAAAGAGCTCCTTCTCACTCAGTCTCTCCCCGTAAGAAAGATGTTCCACTCCATTAATCATCTTTGTGGCTCTGTGCAGGACTCACTCAAGCAGTTCTATGGCCCTCTTGAACCAGGAGGCCCATAACTGGACATAGTACTCCAGATGCAGCCTCACCAGAGCAGAGTAGAGGGGCAGGAGAATCTCTCTTGACCTACTAACCACAGCCCTTTTAATAGATCCCAGAATGGCATTGGCCCTCCTGGCCACGAGAGCACATTACTGGCTCATGGTCAACCTCCCATCAACTAGGATCCCTCAGGTCCTTTTCCCTTTCACTGCCTTCCAACAGGTCAGTTCCCAACCTATACTGATCCCTGGGGTTGTTCTTTCCCAGGTGCAATACTCTACACTTGCCCTTGTTGAATTTCATTCAATTTCTCCCTGCCCAATCCTCCAGCCTGTCCAAGTCTGTCTGAATAGCAGCACAGCCTTCTGGTGTGTCAGCCACTCTACCTAGTTTCCTGTCATCAGCAAACCTGCTGACAGTGCACTCTGTGCCCTCATCCAGGTCACTGCTGAATATATAAACAGAACTGGTCCCAGTGCCCCACTACAGGCCTCCAACTAGAGTCCACTCCATTGACCACAACTCTCTGGCTAAAAAAAACAAAAACAAACAAACAAACAAAAAAAAACCCCACACACCACCACACACAGCAAACCAAAACCAAAACCACAAAAACACCAAAAAAAAAAAAAAAAAGACTCACAGAAAAAAAGACTAACTGACTAAGATTTTGTTACTCTAAGATTTCTTTCAGTTAAGATTCTCACATATTTAACATTTCACTGAAAGAAACTCTCAAAAACCATTAAAAAACCCCAGAACAACTTAACCAGAAAAATCCATCCATATTTTCAAGCAATCAATGTAAGTTTTTAAAAAACTTTCTAGCTTTGAACATAACCTACTATCCATGCAAATGTGTTTTATACTGCAGAATCTAGCATACCAGGCATCAGAGCCTGATCAAATGTTCTATGCGTAGAGTTTAAGGTGGTTTTATATTTAGTTTAAAATAAAATCCTTCATCATCTTAAGAGATCATCAAGTAGGTCTTGAACATACAGACATTATGCAAATGCTGGTTAACAGATAGGTCTGTACTATACACAGCTGTTTTTAAAATTTACTGACTCATACTTGAAAAAATAGAATAATTTCAATTCAAAAGAACAATTCTTTGGTAGACTGAGATCCCATGAGCAAGAGTGTGATTTTTCACAGGGTGCTGTATGATGAGGACCAGCGCTTATTCATTTAGCACCAGCTAACCTCACGTCTCCACCTAATTGAAGCAAACAGGAAATTCAGAGTTAGAAACTACCACTGCTGCTACAGCCTACAAACAAATAAAATACAAACTAACATTTTTGGAGTGGCATTCATTTGGAACAGCTGCTGCTTCTTGAATGATTAGTGACCAAGATATGTGAAGTACTTTAGATGAAAGCTAAAGAAAAATGCAATGCAAAGTCAAAAAAGCCTGTATGGTCCTCTGCTTTTGCACCTTTTCCTGATCCCAAAAGAGTTTGGTTCTCAAAAATACTTCCAGTGTTAACAATTCCATAATAGTTAATGTTATATAAACAGTTAGGAAATATAGAATTTATTCTAAGGAAAGTTAATTATATTACTGGTCTACAAATGGCGAGCATTTGCAAAACACTGGGTTACAGGGTATTTCCAAGGAAAAAGATTATCATTTTCAATATATCTAAAAATATCTTGTAAGGTAATTCTTAGCTTGTGATTCACAACTTCTGAATAAAATACTGAAACATACCAAGTAATAAAAAGAACAATATCAGGATACTCATGACTTGCTAACAAGCATAGCAGGATGGAGGGAAGTAATTTAACTCTGCCCTGCTGAGTCACTTTGGCTGTCCATCTACATTGAATGAACCTAATTAGCAGCTATCAAAAATGCCACAGCTAGAGCAATGGGCAAGACATATGAAGTAAAAATCAATCAGCATGAGACACATTAATTTCCATTTACTAAATATGAAGTTCTGTATTTTGTCCCAACTTAACTAAGAACTGATGAAGATCTTATCTTGCAGCACTCTCCTCAAACTCAGAATGGAAGAAAAATTACTTCCGAGTACCAAAGTTGATCCATCCACTTCAAATTCTACCAGGGTACACTAGATCATAGCACATTTCAACCAGCATTTGTAACACAGTGTTCAGCCACAGAACGCTGTCTTAAAATAACTGATAGTCTGTTTTAAACAGATAAAACTAGAGACAAAAATTCATGCTGACACTTCAGTATGGTCTTCTGCCCTGCGACATACAGTCTCTCAGCCTCTACCAGACACAATAGGTTAAAATACAAATATCTGTCGAGGTTTCCAACCATTACCCAAAATGCTCTTGCTGTAGTGCATGTATGGCACCTAACACATCAACATTTTCTGTAGGTGCCTGTCTGTCTTCGAGCAGTAGATCTAGCTTAAAAGTTGAGATGCATAATTTTCTCTTTTTAGCTGTATCACTTTCACATAAGAACACAAGAGCTAGTAAAAACGAAGACATATTTTAGTTCATATATATATACACACACACAGAAAGTATCATTGATTAAAGGGTTCATTCTATCAACATGAGCATGCTGCATGCAATAAGAGGATCTGTTTAGCACGCATTTCAGTTTTCTCTCTTCAACTTTTACCCAGGTAGTAGCTGATATTTTCACCTAGTCTGCACAGCAGCATTTTGATCTTACTTTCAGAGGCCTCTTTAACATAAAATAATCTTCGTGGTTAGAGCCTGCAACTTATGCTGAACTATGGGTACCTTACAGTAAGGAAATTTTTAAAAAGCATAGTCAAATGTTGACAAAACCCTGGTGCTTTTCCCACAAGTCCTCTAAAGAACAAGCCAATTACCCTGTAATTGACACAAGTGACTGAAAAAAGCATCCTCATTTCTACCATTTGTATATTGCTTTGCAAATTGCTCACCAAAACTAAATGTATACATTTCACAGACACAAAGGCACATTTAAGTCACATGAAAAGGATCCATTCTACGATACTTCCAATTATTAACAAAAAAAAAAGTATGCTGTTTGTAGTAATCCTTTGCAAGCTTACATCTGTTTCTTTACTGAAGTGTTTTCTTGCAGTGTATGGGAATGCTGGTTCGTTCTATATAGGATTGCTCATGAGCACCAGGCTTCTGGCATTATCTTCCTAACAGAACAAGGAACACTGAAACATTTGCTCCTGAGGGTGATAGAATGCACAGAAAGGACTACATGGCATTTTAAGAAGTATTGACAGAAAGGAAATGGATCAAAATTGTGACTAAATCAAAAATGGTAGCATTCCTTTTTCAATCATGACAAACTGTCAAACATTGACACTATCGAGTTTTAACTAATAACAAATCAACTGGCAGAGGACAAAAAAAGAAGATACAAGACAGTGCAAAGGTAATACTGGTAGCACTCTGTTGGTTTGAGCTGACTGGGCCCACTAGGAGGGATGGGGCTATCCACTCCACCCATGGCATAGAGCAACAGAGCAAGCTGGATCGTATATTCTACACCACGCAGATGTCACCATCTCTGTATGACTGAAAAGAGGCTGCCCGGGATTTATGGGACTTGTAATATATTCTGTGGCTTGTAAAGCTTCCTGTTCTATGTTTTTTGTGCTTCTTCCCTAGTTTCTGGGCTGGAGATTGGCTCTTTTGTTCTGCTTTTGGTTTGCATGCATGGCATAGTGGGGTTGACTTCTGGTCTGCTGTTTTCTTTTGTGTAGTCTGATATCCCCCACAACAGAGTAGTAAATTGTCCTTATCTCAACTAACAACTCTGCCTTCCAGGCCCTATTTTTCTTTTTGTCAGTGTGTAGGGAGGGAGTGGAACCTGTGGGAGCAGGCTGTGTTAACCCTAGCCACACTCATGACTGTTTTAAAGTTTTACTTAGAAGGGTATTCACAATTCTTGTCACTGGATTATCAGAATCTTTCATATATATGTATTTATGGTCACATGGACATATCTTTTTTCCTCTTCTTTCTTAAAAATATAAGAAGCCTTTTTTTTTTTTTTCCTCCTCTCACTTTTCTCTAAATAAAGAGATGAATTGACAAACAGAAATTTGTGGCAAAAAACACCCTGAATAGCACCATTTCCATCAGTCTGTATTATTATTTCAATTATGAGGGTATTACATTTTTTAGACAGAATGTACCTTACTCTCCAACAAATGCATTTGAGGTTAAAAGCACAATATACTTTTAAAAGGCATGTAACTGAAGAGTGAAAGAAAAAAAAAAAAAACCAAAATGAAGAATTAACACGAGCTACAGTATGAAATATCCTGCTCTGTCCTTCAAAAAGAACATCACATTTAAATGTCAGGAAACAATTTAGTGAAGGACCACATATAAATATTCTTCATCAGTCTCATAAAACCTTCCAATATTTTTCTGAAAACTTGGCTTTACTCGTCCTCAGTACCAACACATACATCACAGGTACTAAAGGGTTTAAAACTCATTTTTCATCAAATGATAGCAAATTTCAAGCTGTAACGTTCAAGCCAAAACCAAACCCTGTGTCTGGAATTTCTGCAGTTCCTCAATGCTTACCAGAATCTTCATCTCTTTGTTCTCATCCCTGCCATCATCCAGATAGTCAACATCTTTTTCTGATTAAGCCTACCTTTCATAAGGCTACACAAAGCAGAATTGTCCTGAGCACCAATTCAGACTACGCTACAATCTAAACTCTTGAAGTAAGCTTTCTGTTCTGTGCCCCAGGAAGTAGTTAATTTGCACTGATCCACTAAAGCAAGTTGATCCAAACCTCATTCCCGAAGTCCTGTGTTTGAAAATCTGCATGAGAACTGTGGAGATACTGCCTTCACAGTTTCTGTGCTCAGGAAAGAGCATGTTCTAGTTCTCATGCAAAAGGTTTATTTTTGAATGTTTTTTTCTGTCCTCCTATATGCAGTTAGTGCTGTGTCTATGTTTCCATCGTATAAGAAAAATAATGGGATGATGTTTAATGTGCAACTACAGAATCAAGCTTCCAAGCTGTGTAATGGCTGAAACAACTCTTGATTGTTGTGGTTGTGTACATGTAAACCATCTGAATTTATTTCTGGTCTATTTGTGAATCAGTGGTGTCTGTCTCACTCAGAAAACAAAACCCCAAAACATGGAGGAGCAACCACAGTTTCACATGATCTAACATAGCCGCTGGGGCTAGCACAGGTTTTTTCCTGCCACAACAAATTGTCAGCATTGGGGTAATGACTTCACACATAACTAAACATTTCTGGAATGCTAGCCCCACATTCGCTGCAAGGGCAAGGACTTTGCCAGAGATGGGCAAAGCATGTTGAGGAAATAGTTGTCAATCGACTCATGTAGGTTTAAAGCTTTCTGGAGAAGAACAACAGATGACAGGGGGGTTCATCCTAATGTAAGTGTTAGGTGTCATATAAACATCCAAGACCTTATGGGGAAAATGGTGAAACATCATCACTACCTTTACACAGTGTTTGAATCATGCAGGAATTACAGAGACTGATTACTTCAGATCTGTGTAGAGAAGTGTAAATTAAAACTCTCATTCAAGTTGTAGCAGCTAGGTAAATTATGGAAACCTACATCAAGCTGACCTTCAGCCACTACTTTCTGATAACAGAGGAGTTTCTCACCTTTCCTTTTTATCAGATCTGTCTCCAAAATCCCTGCAACAAGATTTCCCTATATTTAGAAACCAATCACAGTGCCAGCAGCTGCAAGACTTGCCCTCCAAGCAATCAAAAGTGTGAAAAACATAACTCAAGAGATCCAGTGAGGCAGAAATTTGTATTGAGATTTTAGAATAAGCTCTTAGGAATCCACGTTCCTAACAGACAAGCCCATGACTCTTCAAAGCACAACACTTTGAGGCACATTTCTCACACTGGGTATGCTCAGGCTACATTTCAGAACAAGTTTGGACAAGTGGCATGAATCTACCATTATCTGCCAGAAGCTGCTAGGTCAATGAAAAGTATGTGATCTCTGTGAACTACAGAAATAATTATTACAGTAGGATCCAGGAGAAATACTGAAGCTATTCCAAAGCACTCTACTGCAGTCTTAAAGTATACCTATCCGGAGCCAAAATGATTGGTGCAGTACTGTATCTACAAACACTTTGTACTTTGAAGAACTTGAATTTTACCATGCACATGATGCAGAAAGCAAGATACTAACAGGAGATGAAGTAATTTTCATCCAACATGCCTACATTATCTCATGTTATTCCTCAGACTGAAACGTAGTACAATGGGAGCTATTTACTCACAAACCACAACTTCTGGTATTGCCACATGAATTTGGAATTAACCCGCCAGAACTGCACTGGGGTCTGAGAAAGGCTAAGACCCAATCAACAGAGTACATCACAGTGCTCAAGTTAAAGAGTGACATGTCATCTACACTGTCTTAAGAGAGCATATGCAGGTATTTATCTTGTGGTTTTGGGTTTTGGTTTTTTTTTCAGTGACAACACAATATAAACTAAAGGCATGCCTATCTCTTGCTCTTTTTATGGCATTAAGCACTTCAGCTGTAGCAGTACCAAAATACAACAGTCAGTTTGCAGTCACCACTAAGACGTACCCTTAAGATGTATAAAATCTTTCTCAAGATAGATGCAATCACATTAGTGATAGAATATATGCTCTAATTTATTAAAAATATGATTCACAGGAGTTCTCCTGTTAAATACAACTAGGAAAAAAGTCACAAAATCTTGCAATGTATTTCAGAACACTGCCTTTGAACTCCCAAATGATTTAAAAGTTTGCTTCTCATCCACTATCACATAGCTTCCAATCACCATTTTGATATTGGTAAACTGTATCTATTTTAGATGGAATAAAATCAAACAAGCCACACAGAGTATCAGGAAAGTTGCTTTCTACTAATTTTGGGTTAGACTGAATTTTGGTCAAAATATTATACACTGAATATACATTGACTTTTGAGGTCATAAACGTAGTTTCTTCCACAATCATAAAGATCGCCTGAAAAATTAATTAAAAGAAAAGACAACTATTGTCATAGCCATCTTCTACCTCTACAAAAAAAAACAGCAACAATTTTTTTTTTCAGCTCCACAGCTGTAGTCATATGGCAGATCCTGTTTACATCTAGCAATAAAAATATATCCTACTCTTAAAACATATGACAGGTGCTAAAAGAATATGGAATTCACTAGTTCTTCCAACTTCAGTAACATACCTTTCCACAAGAAACATAAGATTGACTACCTTTGCTATTTTGGAGATAAAACCTCGAACCTTGCTCAATAATTTCAAAAAACACAGCTCAGCGTAGCACCACACTTCTGCAGGAAGGAGCCAGAACATTCTGTGATTCTTCTTTTTTGACATGTTAATTGTTCTTCCATACACAAGGAGAACAAAAGCAGCAGCATGTCATATTTATTCCATGAAAGCTGAGCCATGGGAGTTATGGCACATTCTTTCTCCAACATCATCCAAATTATCTCAGTGCCCAACTTTTAAGAGGATGTAATAATAGTCCATCATTTGAGAATGTTGGTTGGCTTATGCATCATTTTAACAGCATGAATGCATATTGAGATCATCTCCTTGTTGGAGACAAGAGGCAGTCCTGGTGAATCACTTTCATACAGTCTTATTCTCCACAATAATCTTAAAGAGACACAACCATATTCGTCAGTCCTCATTCAGAGGAGAGTTTTTAGGATTGAAACTTTATGTTGCACCTGTCTTAACTGCTACTGTTTTCCACATATATATATATATATATCAGATAGATAGATATATATGTATGTATATATGAAAAAAAAATAGAAATAATCTCTGTAGGTATGAGAAAATCCATGACAAATATTAACCTGAGTGTGTGTGATTGCAATGTTCCAGAAAAAATGCAGAAAATTGTCTTGAACATTTCCATGCAAAAATTATTACTACCAAGATTAGGTGACCGTGAACACAAAGTAACTACATGTACAAACCTTCACATAGATCTTTCACAAAACAAGAGAATCTTAGACACAATGGAGCAGTGACTGATGAAATAAAGGTGATAAATTAATTGTTAATGAGAAAGCTCATGGCCCTTTAGAAGATTCATTTATTTCAATATAAGATGTTAGTTGCCTTCCAATACCTGAAGGGATCCTATAGGAAGGTTGGAGAGAGACTTTTCATAAGGGTGTCCAGCAACAGGACAAGGGGAAAAGGTCTAAAGCTGAGGGAGAGTAGGTTAAGATGGGATCTTAGAAAGAAGTTCTTCAGTAAAAGGGTACTGAGACTCTGCAATAGATTGCTATGGCAAATTGTGGATGCCTCCTCCCTGAGGGTGTTCAGTGCCAGGTTATGTGAGACCCTGAGCAGCTGAGTCTATTTGAAAGGCCTCCCTGCCCGCGGTGGTGAGATTGGAGTACATGATCTCTGAGGCCCCTTCCAACCTCAGCCATTCTATGATTCCTAACGAGATATTACTTCTTCCCAGAAACCTAATTCTTTAAAACAAGATATATTTTTTTAAAAATAATTTTAATTAGAAAGAATGAACCAAATCCTCCTTTTCAAAGGATAAGAACCCCACAACCTATGTTTAAATATGAGGCCACTGAAATTCAGTTGAGTATCATCTCCATATTTGTAGGAAATTTGCATATTTTGGATATTTGTAGCGAAATATTACATTTTCATTTGAACTTCAAGTAAAGGAGACTTAAAACACAGTACCAGAAGGGCTGTCAATTTTTATTAGGTAAGCAATACCTACACTTCTTGCAACGTCCCAACAGCAAGCATAACTGTATTTCCAATCATGCCACAGAGGTCATTCCTTCAGATTTTCTTGCATTACAGAATAATAAACCACATATACATAGCATGTTGAAATACCTGAAGAGGATAAGTTGGTCCATCCAAGCTGCAGTTTAGGGAAGAATACCACCCTTGGTTTTAAACTCCAACATGCTTTCCCACAGCATGAGCAAGCAATACTACCTTAGCTTATGTCCTCATTCACACAGGAAAGGATAGAAGACTGGAAAGAGAAAATGTACCATGTACACAGCAACTTCTTGAGTCAAGAGAAAAGGATAAGGACATCACTGAGTGAGTGGTGTTCCAGGAATGAGCATCTCCTAGTTATTAGTGCTTTTAAAACAAACAACAACAACAACAACAACAAAAAACCACAACCAAAAAACCAAACCACACATCAGTTTTTCTTTGTATATGCAATATTGCTCTTTAAGCTCTGACAAACACAGTAGCCTATGCAGTGCATGGCTGGAGATTTCACAAGAGAGCTCTCTAGTGCAAGTTTGGCAAGTGGATGAATGGCAGGGAGAGCAGCAACAGCTGGTTGAGCCAAATAGCCTTATTCTGCTCTGCCACACCCCAGGAACCAGACAAAGTGGTGAGACATTCATATTGCAGAGTGTCAGAAACTGGGACACCAATGACCCAGAGACATAAGTGAGAATGGTAAGTTGGTTTCAGGTATTGCCTCAGGGGGAAGAAAAGAAGTAAGAGAGTCAGAAATGAAGACTGGCAATTCCAACATTAAACCCCAATAACATTTTCACTTTTTGGTAGAGCTTCATATTTTAAAAGCACAGTTTAATTCAGGCCATTCTGAAATACGAAACTGTGTGGTAAAAATTTACCTTTTTATCCAAGTGAGAGATCTGCGTCAATATAGAAGCTGAGGCACAAGGTATCACCCAACCAAGAATAAAGGATGCCATCAATAGACAATGTTGAGTAAACTGCAAGGGCTTTGGCCCTCCATCCACACATTTCCACTGCCTGCACACAGGTTTCTATACTGTGTTTTATGACAATAGTAGTGGTACTCAGAGAGTGAAAATACAGCAAGTAGTTCATTACCCAAATACGTTCTGTTTGCAGGCAAGTGAACTGGCAACCTGACAGACTGTCAAGACAGTTCAAGATTCGAAGAGATGCAATAAAAAGTTCATTAACAAAAACACCCAGCAGAAGAACCTTTATACTGACTGACTTTGGACTCAAGCTAAAATCCAGGTTAAGTACCTTTCACTTTATCTCGAAATAACAGAAATGCTCTTTGGTTATTGAGTCATGAGGTAAAACAAGCTTCAAAAGTCATGTTCAAAGAACCAGATATTCAGAGCAACTGCCCCAGGTAAATTTTTAATGCTAGCAGGGGTCACTGTTGGCAGGGAGGAAGCATGTCACTATATGAGAGTGACTAGCACTGGGAGAAAGTAAGTGTGGGATCCTCTTCCTGGCCCACTTTAAAGGGGTGTCAAGTATGCTCTTCAGATTGTGACAGACAGCAGCATTAGAGGCTTGGCAGGATGCGCCTGAGGGCTTCTACTTGATCCTTCTTTTAAAGAAGTGCCAGTAAGCTCAGAAGCATGGAAGAAAGCAGGCATTACAAAATATATATCCTTATCAGAATTCTTTTCCAATCTAGGAACAAATACAGTTGGGAGACTTTCAGAAAAGTTAGGTTAATTTGTGGTGTGACAAGCAATGTAGTAGTGTACAGTCAAAAGGAATCCAGTCAGGTCCCCCAGAGGGCCACACAGTCGATAAAGACTTTGTACTTCCCTGCCCATGATATAGTGCTCTGGGTTTTGTGTTGTGCATATGCTTCTCATGAAAAGCAGAGAAGTGGATTCTCTGTTCTGCTCTCAGGGAACGGTTAGAAATCTGGCACTCATGGGTCCCTGTAAGTCCATGATTATGCATGTCCAGCACTGGAAATTGAGAATCTATTGTCTCCCTGTAAAGTAGAAGATTTTCATGAACAAAAAGTAGTATTGCTCCAAATGGAGAACTTTATGTCATTTTGCATTTGTAACGAGTGCAAATACTTGACGAGACGGGTGAGGGTGAATTCTTTCACACATAGCTCTGAAAAACTATTTTATTTCATGTAGTCTTCTTGACTTCCTGCTTGAACCTTCCTGGGCAAGTGAATTTGTCTCAACTTGTTTGCAAAGAAAATTAAGTTCAGGATTGATTTGGTCACTTGGTAAAATCTAGCAGAAAGGACTATTTAAGCCAACCCTGACCTAGTTAAAAAAGTAGTACATATAAGAGACTTAGTTTCCTGGGACCAAATGAAACAGCTTGATGCAATGGCTCTATACAAGTGAACTTAGTAATATCAAAGCAAAATCAAATACAATTATGAAGTCATAAAAATTGTTCTGCATGCCAATAGTATGGCATTTAAGCAACAGTACTGCACAATACATTCATTCACAGTTGTTTGTACGTCCCTAACCAAGTAAAAGATTCATTATGTGGCTGGCTTCAGTGTCAGGTACTGACTGAATACTGCCTCTTGGACGTGTCATACGCAGTGACAGTTAACATCTAATTGCAAAAGCCTGGGCAGGATCAATTACATCTGTGTCCAGGGCTCAGCAAGAAGTGATACTAAGCAGAATGGACAAACCTCATACAGAATAAAACACTAACACATCGGATCAGCTACCAAAAAACACATGTTTTGGTGAACAGAAAGACAGAAAAGCAGAGAATTCTTTGGATACTACTTCCCTTCTTCCTTCTTTTTATTCAGCAAGTAATCTTGCCATTGCTCAAGACACAGATTATAAGGTTGAAACATCAAACTCATAACTGCAATATAATTTACAGTTTCGTTTTGTTTTATTTAAAGCATGACCTGCCTTTACACACACAAATTCTCTGGTGTATAAGCTTCCTTTAACCTGCCCTTGGCCATTTGGCTTAGAACCCCAGGCTACGGCCAATCAAATCCTCCTGTGAATATGGAATTGATATATTTCCAGCCTTCATTCTCTGCCTACATAACCCTAGCTAGAAGCCATAGGAAAAAATAAGAAAATATTAACCATCTTGAATCAAACAAACTTTCTAAATACTAAACTTTAAAACTAACATACACTGTTTAAGATTATTTCCTTTGTTATGGCACATGAGGAATGAACCACTAGCAACCTGCAAAACATTACACAGAAAACAAATGTCCCTTCCAACATCACAGCAGGGAGCCTAATCCAGCTATCTGTACTGCTGAAGAAAGACCATAATTACATATAATAAAGGTGTAGGAACCTCATGAACAAAAAATCATTAGTTTGAGTTTTATTGAAATACCTGCACAGTTCATATTTCAGCCAATGAAAGACTTGGATGTAGATGCCTCAAAGCAAGGTTTTTCAATTGCCATTATCAGAGTAGGCAATCAAGTCCCTTCACAAGTTCTCACAAAATAAATGAGCTCCATTTTGCTCTTTTAACTATGACAGTGACTGCATCCATGAAGGTTGTGACAGTGTCCTTCTGTGTTTGTTTTCATTATTATTTATCCATATATCATCAGGCCACTGAAACTCATACATCCATGGATTACATCTAATTGCTGTCAGTCTTCATATCAAACTCTATTCAGTATATGAACAACAGGTAACTCATGAGCAGAGAAATGTCCTGCTAAAACAACAAATGTCAGACCATGTTCCAGGGACATGTGAAATACAAGTACCTCCATCAGGTTTAAAGCACCTACTTGAATACTTCTTAAATTCAGGATAAAGCTATATCCAAGGCCATGGTGCTTCATAAATCACTGAAATACTAGAGCAAAAGCTCATCACAAATGAAAGAACCATTTATTATATTATTTCTCAACTCTGTGCACTTGACAACTCAGGGTGAAAACACAGGCCTGGAAAAGAAGAGTCAAACTATCATCAACCTGTTAAGAGCTCTGATAAACAGTTTATAAATGTCAGAGATTGTTTGTCACAAAATCCCCCAAACACACCCAAAGACAGAGATCAAACAAAGCACTTAAAAATGCAATGTGCTCTTTAAGGTTACACCATAAGAGCTAGGCCTGCCTAATTTTGTAGTGTACTGTTTTTTTAAACTGAATGGTAAGTGTTCCTTTACAGAGTGACTTAATGACATTTGATTTTGATAATTTGTTCAGTTTAGCTTGATTACAAGTCTGTTACTTTGACATTATCTACTTAGAAGGTACTGAACTAGTACTCAAATGTTTGACATTAGAGTGGCAAATCACTTTACTGACAGACTGTGACCATCTGTCAGTATAATATTATATTCTATATGTATAGAATAGGTGTTCCTATGCAAACAACCATGTGAGACATCATTACTGGTCAAGAGATCATAGAACTCAGCCTGAGATCAGCATTTGCAGCCAAATAGTCCCTGCAGCAGTTGGGCAGAGCAGCAGTGCTGGTGGACAGGGTCTTTTCTTCACCCTCAAGCCAGGACACACGTGGGGAGCAGAGTAAACTCCCTCACCAAGCTGGGATACCCGTGGTGAGCAGAGCGAACTTGGTCCATAGGACAGGGAACTGCTTTAAAGAGTCCAGCACAGAGTTACAAAGATGCTGAAGGGAGTGGAACATCTCCCTTATAAGGAAAGGCTGAGGGAGTTGAGGCTCTTGAGCTTGGAGAAAACCGAGAAGTGACCTCACATTCATGTTTATGAAGACATGAAGGACAAGTATCGGAAGGACAGAGCCAGGTTCTTCTCAGTGACGTCCAATGATAGGACAAGGGGCTATGGGTGTGAGCTAGCACACAGGAGGTTCCATAGGAACATAGGGAAAAACTTCTTCATTATAAGGGTGACAGAGCCCTGGATCAGGATGCCCAGAAAAGTTGTGGAGTCTCCTTCTCTGGAGACATTCAAAACGCGCCTAGGTCCGTTCCTGTGTGACCTACTCTAAGTGATCCTGCTCTGGCAGGGGTTTTTGACTTGATCTTTTGAGGTCCTTTCCAACCCCTAACATTCTGTGATTCTGTAAATAGAGTTATCAGCTTTGTGAGTCTCCCCTATATTCATGATGTGAATTAATCAATGAGATAAGAGTGCTCTGTAACAGCTGCAGATTCCATTTACCTTTCATATAAAAAAACCTTCAGCTATCCAAACAAAAGAAACTTTCGCTGAGTAAGGAAGGAAGACTAAATAAATACAAAGACCAAGCAGCTATTTTAAACACCAGACTGAAATAAAGTAAAGACAGATACTGACACTGTAGATGATATGTAAAGAAAAAGCACAGGGATACCAGATGCTGAAGAAGTCCATTACACTCTCTTAATGTTCCAAAGCCCTGCTGTAACAAGTCAAAAGTATAAAAAGAATTTCAAGAACAACAGTAGCATTACCTTAGGTTTTTCTATCTTTTCTCTACTGACATTACACTTCTAATGTTAATATTTCTGTTAAAAAGCATAGCTTTAATAGGATGTGGTACATTACAACCAAATTTTCTGCAAAATAGGAGACTTATATGAGTTCCAGTGTGGTGTGATTTCTGTCTTTGAAACTCAGCACACTCATGCAGGCACCTTTTTTGTTCTCTTTATAATTTTTTTTTCCTTGAAGGAAATCATTAAGAAAAGCAGATTGTTAAGCACAAATGGTACTGAATGTTTTATAATCATGGATTTCCCTGTGATGATAATCACATTAGACTTGATTCTTCTTCTCTAGTTAAGAAAAATCAGGAGTTTCCTTTGAGAGGGGAATTTCATAAATGTTCCAACCATAAACAAAAGGGGGAAAGGAAAAAAATTAAAAAACCAAACCCCAAATCCAGTGATCGCAGTCCAGGCAAAGAGGTTTCTTCCCAGGGCTGCTGTGGAAAAGGGAGTATTTCTACCACAACATCATCCTAAAGAAACACACACTGCATGAAGAGGAAGTAGTCCAGTCTTGACACTCTGATCTGTTTAATTTTCTTTAAAAGTGTTGGTGCACAAAGTTCCAACACCTCACACTTACTCCAGCTCTGCAAGTCTCTTTGTGCAGGTTCTGAAGTGACTGTGCATGCCAGCAGGCTACAGGATGCCAGCCTTGGGCAATCATGACTATTGGTGCAGCACTGTCATGTCTGAAATCCCCAACATGGAAAGGATCCACGGGAAGAGCCACCCAAAACAAACTCATACAAAGAGAAAATGAGAAAGACTAGGAAAGTTCTGATACGTTTTCCATTTTCCAACCACAGAGAAAATGCCAACCTTTCTTCAAATTTATAGGACTGTCTGTTCTGTAGCCTGGTAGAATTAATCTATCTTTAGGACATTCACTCTTGTCAAATTTGGAAGAAGTCAGTCTAAAGTTTAAAAGTAAGCAAGGATAGGAAGGGAGAGACAGAAGCAGACAAAACAGGGATAGATTGACAGCATTACTGCAGCAAGACCCAAGGATAAATATCCTAAATGAAATAAACATCCTTCACACTCTGCTGTCAATAGCTTTCCAGCTACAAGGTTGAGCAAAAGGAATGTAAAATTCTCCTAGTTAGATAGAGAAAGCACATTCTTTCCAAGCCAATGTCAAATCTGCCTATTTAACTAGTTATTATTTTCAGGAAATTCTAGCATATTAGCTTACCTCAGAGCCAGCTAGCCCACCCATGCTGCTTTCTACCACATCCACAAAATATTTAGTCTTCTTAATTCCTACTGCTGCTGTTCTGGAAGATATGTCATTTTATCTGTTGCATGGATTTTCTGACCTCAAGTTCCAAAGTGTCATGTTCCAACAGGACATTCTATTCCAAATGTAAAACACAAATACCACCCCCACCACCTCCTAGCTATTCTCAGCAGTCTGTTTTGCTATGCCATCACTATCCTAACATTTTTCTGTTTCTTCACAATCCCCTTTATTATGTGCTCTGGAAACCATACAACTGAAACAAATACAGGAAGAACATATGGGACATCAAGGTCACTTATTTAGTGAAAAGTCCTGCTATGAGAAGGGACTGCTGCTTTGAGAATGCTGCTGTGAGAGATGACCTTAGAAATGATAAATGCTGCTGTTCTTCACTGTGCATGTCACAGATTAATTCTCTTGATCTGATGGTTCCACAGAGTGCTAACACAAGCTAAGTGCTTCTAGCAATAGGAACTGATTGGTTCAAGAGATGTCATTATCCTTGCAAAAATGCATTGATAAAAGAAGATCATTTCAGGCTGAGAGCTGACAGAAGTAACTGATATATCACCATAATTTTTTCCTCATTCATAGAATTCCCAGAGATGTGCATATTTGAGCATATGTTTCATCAGGTGGCTTGCTTCGCTTTCGTAAGAACATCCTCTCTTTCTCTTGCCAAAACACTTCTGTTGAATTTCACATATGTGGTTTACCACCCAAGTAAGCACAATACATTTCACAAGAACACCCTTCTCTTCCACTTATACGTGGAAGTATAAGTTTCAAGAAGTGATAGCAAAACTCACTCCTGTAGTGGTCTAACCATAGAAGTACACAAAACTCACTAGTTCTTTCCTGCCATTGTGCAGCAGGAAGACTGACATAGCTGCCATCATAGAAACAGTGGGCACAACTGGAGCGCTGCAAAGGGTGGCTCTAAACTCTCCAGAAGGGACAGGCAAGGAAAGAGAGCTGCTGGAGTAGCCATCTATGTTAGGGAGCTGGAAGACAGGCAGCAGAATGGAACCTCCATAATCCAAGCAGAAGTGGTGAGTGACCAGCTACACCACTCAGACATCCTGTGGGGTTGGACAGGATCAACCCAAAGGCAGAGGCAGACGCAAATGCTCATCAAGACACTTTGTATCATTTACTAGATCACCCAGCTAAGTCCCAGTTCACTAGGATTTAGCAAATACCACAGTCATCTACAAGAAGGTCTAGAAGGAGGATCTGGGGAACTACAGTCCTGTCAGCCTCCTTTATGGGTCAGAGTTAGAACTGTTGAAATAAGTCCCCTTAAGTGTATCAGTAACCTCTCACATTTGCAAATATAATCCTCTAAAAATAGTAAAACTTCCCAAATTACAAAATTCTGTGACAAAAATCTTCAGCAGTTTTGTCACCAGAGAATATTTTCACGATGATCAAATAATTTTTTGGTATAGTGTGTATACAACTACCTCCATGCTATTTAATCTTCCTACCATGAACATCAGTTTGCAGCTTAACTTGTTTGTGTTTTGCACACTTTCCTTCCACGATGGCCTCTACAATAACAAAGTGTTATCTGTATCACAGTGATATTTCTTAGTTACATTAAGCCCCAGTGGAATACTCCTAAAAGAATCACTCAAAATTCTCATTATTCCAAAGCAATACTTACATAAAACTATACTGATAACATGCTAACTGTTCTATCTTAGAGAAACACAGTTTAGCTTTCATTTGTTTTGGACACACAAAAAGTCCTTAATTTCAAGCAAGCAGAATTTACATTTGGAGCAAATAAATGAATTGTACCCACATGCGAGAAAAGATCATAAAAATTAAGCCTGCTGTTCTTTTCCATGTTTCATCTATGCACAAAATCTGGTGTAGCACAGACTCCTTAGATCTAAAGTCATGCAACAGGGTACTTAGGTTTTAGAGTAGTTCACATTATATTGGAGTCGAACATTCTTCAAAACTGTTTTCATTAAAAAAAAAAAAAAAAACCAAACCACCAAACACACACAAACCAAAAAACAACCAAAACCCTAAGAAACAATTATTAGAGGCCACAAATATATTTCCCTGTACTTAGGGACAAATTCACATAACTCTGCCCTTCAGTAAAATATTTCTGATGTTCTGACTTTGACTTGTGGGAATAAAGTAAGTTTTCAGTTGACCAGGAGAGCAGATTACCAAACTACAAGCATATAGAGACAACTGCAAAAAGCAGTAGCTTATGTCTTCTCTTTTTCTGCCTTCCATTAGTTATGTTAGAAGTGCATACCAAGAAAAGCACAGGTGGAAGAAAATAGTCCATGAATTCAGTCTGTCGTGGGCTTTGTTTTATTACCTTTTCCTCATGCACAGTGGTATCTGTGCAAGAACTTACCTAGAAGTGGAAATTACAATTGCATTGTTAAATGTGTTACATCTACTAATTATTTGCAAATCCCAAGTATATGATGTGAGAAAAACAAACAAAAACAATGAAAAATTCACAGAACACATGCTTAAAATTCCCAAGAAATTCAGGGATGACATAAAGCCTTTGTAGAGCTCACTGAAAATAATTAGGATGTAGTAACAACATAGTGCACATGCAAAGTCACTGCAAACAAAGGATAATGTCATGTTTTCCTAGTTTCAGTAATTTCCCTCATTTTCCCTGCCTTGTACATGTTGGACATAATGCTTATAGTCTGAAAAAAATGACTAGAAAATTGTACCTTCTATCATCTTTTACTGTTTCCTAGGCATTCCATATTGCATTTGTTTACTAATGCAACTCTCATACCATACTCACATAACTCATATACTCACATACCATAACTCATATAACTCATAACTCATCACATAACTCATACCATACTCACATAACAGTTTTTTTGTCCTCTTTCTGCATCATTAGATATTGAACAATATCAACTATCAATTTCCTTGTCAGATTTAAATTAGGACAGTTATTACCTGATCAATCAATTACTCATTCACATCAATAATCATTTCACATATCTCCTGCTTTCAAGAGTCCAAGTTACCTTCTCTTCTGTTACACTGTGCAGCAATTGTTGCACTGCTTACCTTAACTAAGGCCATCTTCCAGATCTATTCACAGATGCCTTGTTTTAGTTGAGCATTTGTCATCTGCAGCCATGAAATTAACTACAAGAAATTGGATTTTGAGTTGGCAACATCTTTTGCAAATGACAGAAGGAAACTGAGATACTCCACCTGAACATAGCCTCCATTGGAGCATGTACTGATCAATATATACTAGTATCTTAACATCAAATGAATATAATGAACAACCTGATGTTAACCAAATTAATAATTTCCATTCCTATGTATTTAAGTTTTTTCCCCTTCTATTAGCCCATTTATTTTCTGGTTGCTTAATTCTTCTTGTAAGCTCCCTGGTTAAATTTTAAGGTTACATTGCAGTCTTTCTGCAGTTATATTTATATTGTTAAAAACTCACTGGAAATGATTGGGTCCTTCTTCCAGGTGATATATTAACTCCTAGATGAAGGTTTGCATACGACTCAATTCAAGAGAAGCATTCATAATGTTCACTTCCAGTAATTTGCCAAAACACATTTGCATGAAGTTATTTTATTCTGATAAATTGTGCACATGGTTTCTGAATCCTCTTCAGATGTCTGCTTTTGTTCAACTTATCAATACTTCAATTCTCATTAGAGTTTAATTTTAAAATATTTTCGTTGTTGTTTTCCTATATTTTGACCCTTTGCAAAAATAATTCAATGAACGTTTCTTATGAATTCCCTTTGCAGTTTATTCTTTTGTGTCAGATGACAACTGCAGTTGCCCTTTCTGAGAACGGTACCCTCACAAATCCAAAGTTCATTTGATTTCCACAAATATTTCACTTTTTCTCAACTTTTAAGCACTCATTTTACATTAAAGGTATTTACATAAAAGTAACAAAACCAATTGTCTCAGATTCTCAGCACTAACTAAGAAATCTATGAAGTAATTTAACTCCACTGTAGTCAGAACCCCATGACTGACAGAGTTTCATTTTCCATCTCTCATTTAATTTTCCTATAACTTCTGGGTTTGGTAGCTCTTTCCCAGGAAGTTCTCACAACTAATGTTGAGCATTTTTCTGTGAAGCACAGCTTTCTAGGCCCCCCTTCCTCCACAAACATATAGTCACACAGAAAAGAAAAAACCTCAGCCATCTGAAGCAGCAGCCATGTAAGTACAGCGCAGAACAATTTTTTGCGGAGCTGCAGCAACTGAAGCATGACATGTACAATACAGAAAGAGAGAATTTCAAAGGCAGGCATTAGCACTGTGCTGGTTTGATGGCATGTAACTCCTGAATCCACAATGGATACTGGAAAGTTGTTCACACAGAATAGCAAAACAAAGCACTAAGCTTCATCACTTGAAGGACCACTGGTCCCTAACAACTTTTGTAACAAAAAAAGTCACAATCACAGGAAAGAAACTTGTACGAACAATTACAGCAGAAGGTGTTTTCCATATCATGCAATTAATCGATTAGAACTGTGGAGGAAAAATGAGCTTCTACTGCAAAAGCAACTTGTTGATGTCAAAACAGTTAACATCCAGAGACAATGCAAAATCATCATAGCGAAAAGCTGCGATTAAAAGAGCTGACTAAAGGCTTTAGGAAGAAGTAACGTAATAAAACACAGAGAAACACTACACAAAACTAAATGTGACAGAATTGTTTAACTGACAGAAGTGACTCTGGCACTTAAGGTAATGAAAAACGCGCGCGCGCACACACACACAAAAGAAAAAAAAAAAAAGAATCATCAGACAGAAGCATACACACAGTACCTTTCAATGCCAAAATCCTGCCAGGGTCCTATCCAAGTCCTCAAGAATGGTTTTCTGTGTTAACTGAAAAATTTTATACAAGTCCATCTAGAAATTATATTACACTTACAATAATAAAACCAAATTCAGTAACTGACTAAGTGTTAACTGAAAATAAGGAAATTTTGCTAATCCCTAAGTGGTAGCTCTAAGAAACACCTCCACTTGTTTAACGACCCTGAGTTTTCTCCTAAATACCTGAAAAATCCGAATTACTTCTTATTTTAAAAGTACTGTTTCATGCCTTACTGGTAACTAGAAATGTTTGAATCTTGTTCTTTTCCCATCAGGTCATCTCCATAAGTGCTATAAATGACAATAAACATGTATTTAAGAAAATGTTTTATATGACAAATCTATGAACACGAATAAAACGGTATTTAATTCCACAATTTCCATATACAGAGATCATAGAATGTCAGGGGTTGTAAGGGACCTTGAAAGATCACCCGGTCCAGCCCCCCTGCCAGAGTAGGATCACCTGGAGCAAATCACAATGGGATGAGGAAATTGTGGAAATTACCCTTGCCCTTAAAATTGACTTGTGTAAATTTAATCCAAGTTTGCATTGAAGAGAAATGCAAGGCAAACACAGATGTCTAATTCCATCACTCCAGGGCTCACCTCCATTTCAGCTGCATTATCAGTTTACCATATCCTGAACAGTCTGTTACGATGACAGTTCCACAGCAAATATGAAATCACATGCAAACCTGAACTGCAAAGAGAATGGCAACAAAGCATTTGAACTTAGACTGATTAACAGCAGTGGTGTCTCTCCATCCACAAATGCAAGATCCAAGAGGTACAACTCAGTTTCTCCTCTTCCTAGATAGAAGTGGCAGGAAAAGACTTTGAATTGGATGATGATGGACACACAGCATGGTGTTGGAGGCTGAGACTAAACACCACTGACTGGCCCTTGCTTTTCACTCACTCCCAGAAAAGAAACTCAGGACTAGCAATTCTTCTTAGCACAATTCATGCAGTTGTTATCAATGTTCAACAGAAGATATAGTTAGTTATCACTGATAAATAGGTTGCTTCATTTCCTTCTAAGAAAATAATCTATATGCAAGAAACTTGCTACAGAGAATCAATTGAAAGTGAAAGCCTTGAGACAGCTACTAACACAGGACAACATCAGGCAAAAAAATAAAAGCAAAATCATTGCTTTATATCACTTCAGTCAGCTGCCACTAAAAGCCACTAGAGTAGTGTGTATAAATCTGCTTTAATATTCACCATTTCAAGATTTTAGAAACATTATTTCAAAGCACTGATGCAAGGTATGTTGCTCCTGTGTGTCTTTCTGTATGTAATACCACCCGAGCTATGCACCCAGGTGAACGTGCATATTCCCCCTCTCTTTGTGAAATGAGCAGGGTGTTCAAAGGGCAAGTACGCAACGTAACCTGGAGAGAATTCCAGCATCTTCTATATACTCTCAACATGCAGAATGAAGTATCATTGGCTTTCAGCTTCCAATTATTAGGCTTTCTTAAAATTAATTAAACTCAAATATTGTTTATCTCTAATCAGGATCAGTATATGCGGAAAGAATTTGAAACTTTATTTCTTCATCTCAGTACAAATATATAGCACAGCCTACAAGAAACCACCTCAGAGACTGGATAAATAATTATCTACAGTTACACTACAACCTCAGCAAATTTAATCAGGTCTGCACATATTTTCACTCAGTTTTCCCAGTATTTATATTAACTACTTAAGAAAAGGTAATTATTTTTAGAGAGTTGTTTTCTAGTAAAACGCTTAGCAATAAGGCAAGCAAACTGTAAAAAACCTATACATATTTTAAAACCTAGTCTAGTGGAGGATGTCCCTGCTTACTACAGCAGGGTCTGACTAGATAACCTTTGGAGGCCCCTTCCAACCCAACCCATTCTATGATTCCATGAAACTTTACATGGTTGATTTCTCAACAAAATCTATTAGTTCTGTGAACAATGGAACTAATGACATTCAGCTGCTGGTAAGATCATGAAAGACATCTTGTGTGTGTTTGACTGACTGATGTCTTACAAACACGCATTCACTGGGAACTTTGAAATCTGTTCTCCCTTCTGAGAGCTCCCCATAATGCAAGCATATAAAAGTTCTCTATCATCTAGCAGGAAGTTATCTCTCAGATCTCTTAGTCTTTAATCAAAGTCAGTGGACGTGGTGAAAACGTTCAAAACGGAGGTCATAGAAGTTGACAGAGATGCGGAAAACACATCTCATAAACATTGTTATCATACACAGAAGCTAAAAACGCCTCTAGAGCAACTCTTCAGTCTCCATCTCTGTCGCCAACTCCCACTGAACAACACAAATCAAGCAATTTAAACCCTCTGGCATATTAAGCAGTAAATACACCTGTCATTGAACCACTTGAGGAGTAGCTTTGTGAAATTACCAGGACTTGAGAACCAAACACAGATTATAGCCTCAATAGAATAAAAAGGCACATAAGTGTGACTCGTACACATACTTCTAGTGGCTTCATGAGCATGAGTGAGTCTATTTTGCATGTTCCAATTTAGAAGCAGAAGACGATTTAGACTATTTCTACTATTATGTTTTTTTCATCCAGTTTTACTTCTTTTATTACAAAGAAAGAACGTTTTTCAGTAGCTTTAAAAGACATCTACTTTCTGTGAGTTTCATAAGAACAAAACTAGCATTCTATGTAGTAAAAATATTACCTGCATATTAGTCAGTATTTACTCATGTTTACAGTACCTTCTTTCTTCTCACATAACACCTGCAGAGAGCCCTCATTATTGCAGCAGTGTTTCCCTACATGTATGACAGGTTCTGAATTCTGCCAGTGAAGTAGTTCTATCTTCTCAAGCCTGATTTTTAATTCTTAAGCATCCTCCTTCCTTTGACTACTGCCCCTGAACAGAAATGAGCTGGAAAGAAGGTGTGTGACTGAATCTCCCACGGACCTTTCCTTTCAAGAGGCATAAACCACTCCACATGACAAGATGTAAACATGAAAATGTAGCATCAGGGTGCATAAGGGTAATGGTAAGAAATTTGTCTTCCAAGTCCACACAGGTACATGCAGTAATAAGAGATAGATATTCAACCTATGTTTAAAGAAGTAAATAATAAAAGCAGCTACGTAACAGAACCAATCAAGAATCTAAGCAATGAAAAGAAGCCATAGTAAACAGGTCACTTCTACACTTCAGTTCTGCAATGCCTGGTTACACAAAGAGGATGGACTGATGTTCAGTAGCTGAATATTCTAAAACCAACTACAATTTTTTCATGGCATTTCATTACTTGTGCTATACACAATTATGTAATTAAGATATTAAATACTCAAAAGCATAATTTAAAAGTCCATTACGTAGTCTCTTCTACAGTAGATACTAATCTTTAGATAGTTACTGTAAAGATTCACTGCTTTAAATCGTATGAGGAAAGATGGAGTAATCCTAATTTACATTATAATAGAGAAAAATGCAACATCTCTGACATTTACCCAGGAAATCCTCAGGTGCTTGGGCTCATCTCTCATTTCAGTGATGAAGTTGTTCAGAGAAAAACAGCTCCTATACATCATATGTAGATTAGTCTGCTTCTTGCCAAGTGGGCTCTCTCAAATATTTCTGATGTCCCAAGCTAATAAATATTTTATAATGCATAATTGTTTCATTAGCTCAGAAACACGGTAGAGGAAGGGACAAGAGAAATAATATCCAAATTAAGGTAAAAACATCTGAATAAGTATCAGGATCAATCATTTCCGTCAAATTGACACATTTCCTTCAAATAATGTGAACAACACAAAAATATTGGTCTAAAGGAAAAGCAAAGGAGGGACGTGCTTCCTAAACACTACACAGTGTTCAGATAATCTTACTAGTCCAGTTTGCTCAGTTTTACATATAATCATAGAGCTTCTAATTTACTGTATGTGAATGAACATTTTCAAACAAAAGCAATTTCTATTTCCACTTTGTTATGCATGTGGATTGGTTGAAGCTGACTGCCCCCACCAAAATAGATGAGGGACAGGGGCACACACGCAGCCCCAGTGTGGGGGGAGAGGTTCTAATAGTGGGCTGTGTTAATGCAGGATAACATAATAAAAATACATCCATTTCTATCCATGCAGTTGCTCCTGAAACAATAAAGATGTGTACAGAAGATTAAGGAAGTAGCCCTGTGATGTGCTTTTCACTTGCAGCAAAACTTAGCTTTAATTTCTATTGAACCAAATTAATCAATTTTTAACTTTTCTTTGAATTTAGAAGTAAATCCATTCTCATTCAAAACATTCTAGTGCAAACAACTTTTGAGTAGACATGTTCTTCTGCTGAACTAAAGCCTTTACACTCTTGAGACTTTTTAAGACTCTTGCAATCAGGAAAGTAAGCAATGACAAGTATTATCTTGACAAGTACTTCTGAAAAAAGACAACCTTCAATCACTCTAATTTCGGAGAGACTTCACCCAAGTTGGAGACTTTTACTTTGCTTTCACCTTTGCTTCTGTACTCTCAAATTACAACTGAACAATTTGCACATTTATCTATCACTACAACTAGTACATCTTAGAGTGATACAAAAATAGTCTCTAAGTCTTAACTTTTCTAGCTTTATGTGAAAATCTGGAGTCCTCATATGCGATTTTAACTTTAACAAGAACAGAAAACTCTAATTTTACTTTTTAACATTATGTTACAAAACCAAATTCTAGAGCCTGTAGGACAAACTTCAACATACATGGATGTTCAAAAACTCCACAGGAGTCCTGTATTTGTCTACAGACATTTAAGGGTTTGGCTATCTTCTCCAAAGAAGAATAAATCTTTTCTTAGCAGCTATATAAGGGCTAAAGTAGCTTTGAATAGACACACTGAAAAAGAAAAAAAAAAAAACAAAAGACAAGAGAGACTGTATCTTCTAACAGAAACACAATAACACAAAATCCTCTAATTAATTAGAAATTGAAGACCTATTCCTCAGTTTAGATATTCCTCCTTCCTGCCCTCAATTTTTTTCCTCAAGTAAAAATCTAGTATCACTCCACAAAATGCAGGGAAAGGCTTAGTTGAAGGCCTATAGTTCTCCCATGTGGGTAATGCACGCTGCATGACTGACACAGCATGAGAACTCAGACAAGCGCTGATGTTTGCATCCTTTGACCAAACAGTTACATACTTGGCTTCAGTGCAGAGAGAAGTTCCCAGAAACTATAAGCCATGGGAAAACTGGGTTCATGGGTGCACCACCTGCTGAATGAGGAATTGGTTGGATGGTCACACACAGGGAGTGGTGATCAACAGCACAATGTCCACCTGGAGACCAGTGACAAGTGGTGTCCCTCAGGGGTCAGTGCTGGGACCAGTGATGTTTAACATCTTTGTCAGTGATATGGACAGAGAAATCGAGCGTGGCCTCAGCAAGTTTACAGATGACACCAAGCTGTGTGGCGCAATCCACTTTCTAGAGGGAAGGGATCCATTTAGAAGGACTTGGACAGGTTGGAGAGGTGGGCCCAGGCCAACCTCATGAAATTTAGTAAGGTCAAGTGTAAGGTCCTGCACCTGGGTCAGTGCAATCCCAAGCACAACTCCAGGCCGGGTGGTAAATGGCTGGAGAGCAGCCCTGAGGAAAAGGACCTGGGGTCCTTGAGCCCGAAGTGTGTGCATGCAGCCCAGACAGCAATTGTGTGCTGGGCTGAATCAAGAGAAGCATGGTCAGCAGGGCAAGGGAGGTGATTCTGCCCCTTTACTCTGCTCTTGTGAAACCCCACCTGAAGTAATGTGTGCAGTTCTGGAAGTACCAGCACAAGAAGGACATGGAACTGTTGGAGTGAGTCCAAAGGAAGGCCACAAAGATGATCAGAGGGCTCGAAAACCTTTCCTGTGAGGACAGGTTGCAAGAGTTGGGGCTCTACAGCCTGGAGAAGAGAAGGTTTCCAGGAGACCTTACAGTATCTTTCCAGTATCTAAAGGGGGCCTACAGGAGGGTTGAGGAGGAACTATTGACAAGGTCTTGTATTGACAGGACAAGGGGTAATGGGTTTAAACTAGCAGAGGGGAGATTTGAACTATATGTTAAGGAAGAAGTTCTTTGCAGTGAGGGTGGCGAGACACTGGAACAGGTTGCCCAGGGAGGTTGTGGTTGCTCCCTCCCTGGAGGTGTTCAAGGCCAGACTGGACAAAGCCTTGAGTGACCTGTTCTCGTGGGAAGTATCCCTGCCTATGGCAGGGGTTTGGAACTAAATGATCTTTGAGGGCACTTCCAACCTAAATTATTCTACGATTCTAAATACAACTAAGTCACAGCAACAGTATCTGAATTACAAACTACAGAGGCATTATTTTATACACAGAGTTAGAAAGAGACATGCGGCTCCCACAGCACCAACAGCGCTTGTCTGTGGTTTATCATTTCAACTAAAGCGATCCCAGTTTAAAGTACCCTTATACCTAACTTCGAATTAAATGTATTTTATCTGTATATAATAAAATAAGGTTGATATACAGGATCTGACAAAAAACACTTTATCTACAGATTCTGATAGACAGCAAATCAAAATAATTCAAGCAACAAAATGCACTTTGTGAAAGTAGCTTATTTCACTGTGTAGGTTAAACGTATTTTGAGGAAGGATTACATTTTGTTTGGCAATTTATTTTATTGACAAAGCGTATTTCATCAGATATTGCTTCGCATTTTGTAGACAAATGCATGCTGTCAAATACCCTATTTTTTCTTCGGTGGAAAAAAAGTGTTTTTACACAGAAACTTCTCTGGAGAGCACAATGGATTCCACACAACAGTAGGTTCTACAGAGAAGGCACTTGCATCACGCTCCTTTTAAAAATCATGTTATTTTTAACAAGATCATACCTGGAATATATACTTTTTTAAAAAAGCTTTTAGTATTGAAATGTGCGTGACTGATCCATGTCTGTTACTCTTCATTAGAGTCATTAGTACATTAAAATATAGATATAGATATAAATATATATGCACATCTGAATTTATGTCCTAAATTATGTATCTGAGTCTGGTTGAGAGCTGTCCCTGCCATGGCAAGGAGGTTGGAGTAGATGATCTCTAAGATCCTTTCCAATCTAAGTCATTCCATGATTATCACAGCAGCACAGTGTCAGTTTATCAGAGAACGAACCTGTTCTAACATTGTCACAAAAACTAGACCCAACTTAAGGAAATAACTTCAGACTGTTTACAGGTTATTTTTAACTGATGACCAAGAAAAAACAAACTCCGAAAGCCACAAACAAAAAACGCAACTGAACCCCGCACAACCCCCCCAAACCCCTCCCAGCCCCCTCGAAACAAAAGCACAGATAAAAGTCCTTGTAAAAATGGCAATTAATGAATTACAGAATGGTTTAGGTTGGAAGGGACCTCAAAGCTCATCTAGTTCCAACCCCCTGCCATAGGTAGGGACACCTCCCACTATTAGCATACTTTTCATGTAGTTGCGACATTTCAGAAGACAGATTCTGATTATTCAATCCAATCGAAGTACACACATTAACTATATTGTAACACAATTCAAAAATACTGAATTTACATGTGTATTTTCTTCTGTTACAACCTGTATCAATTTAAAGATAAAACAGGATTCAACCTGAAACATGGAAAATTGTGTGCTATTCACATTAGCATTAAATTGACTGGGACTCATTCTTTGAGTATTAAGGAAGTACTCTTCATGAGAAGTCTATCTTTAAAAATAACTGCTGGACAGACATCACAAAGCTGCAAAATTATCAGCTATTACCTTTCAGGGTAATTTACCAAAAAGGTTAAAAAGGCACCCATTTGCTGTGGAAGCATTTGAAGAGTTATATCCATTAACCATATGTGGGAGCACAGCTCCTGAGAGTGCTTTGTCAAGCACTCTGGATTTTTGCCTTTTTTAATTTTTTTTTCCACCCAGCATTACTCTTTTACTCCACTTTAATGAGTAAAGAATTATCCATTTTCTTCTAAGCCCTTCCTAAGCAAGTGCAAAAGCCCACAGACAACAACATATATCCTGCATATGAAGCCTAAACACACATACAGTATGACAGAAAACGTGCAGTTTACTTTGAAATACATCTAAATAGATGATTCTTACAGAGTAAGGGTTAAGCAATGATTTTTCTAAAATTCAGAAAACAGTGAGACAGAGCCAAGAGAAATTTTGCCTTTCAGTGACGGGTAAAGTGAGAAAAAGCCACAAAATTAAATCTCTTTCATATCTGAAATGGCTGAATGGTCAGCAGAGAACACACTGGGCAACTGAAGTTTCTGCTCTTCATATCTCAGACCAACTTACTCTTTTTCTGCTTTGCAGTTACAAACTTTCAGGCATTCCTACATAAGTAGGGCACCTTGCAAAGAGACACACTGAAAACTATGTTATTTCTCCAGCAAACACAGTGTTTCTGATTTGCAGTTTAAAACTAAGACTTTTCACCATCACCTGCTTCCAAGAAAAGGTCTCAAATTCCAAACCAACAAGAAGAAAGTCAGAAGCTAACCTAACCTAATGAATGTATGTGCAAGCTCACACGGAACATATGACCACAGATTTCATATACCTGTTCTAAATGGATTTATAGAAGCTGACACTAAGATTTCAACTATTTAGCTACTCTTGTTTTATAAGTTCAATATTTGTTTCACCTGCATTAAACTCAATAAACTCAATCCTTAATAGCTATAACCATCTACATACTATAGAAGCCAACACCCAGCAGAAGACTGCCTACACAGAAGTAGACATCCATTGTGGCAGCCTGTGATGCCCTGCCCACACAGCAAGACACCAGGTTTGGTACTTGTGTAGGGCTCTTCTCTAAGACAGCAGTACCTGTCATTTTTCTAACATTCTCCACGGTCACAACTGACAAAACCTTTCCCGTCTGAGATCCTCCTACCTTCCCTCCTCCCTTACTCACAAGTTACAGTAGGCTAAATAGAAAATGGTGCTCATGTTTACTAAAACTCAGACTCTTCCCTCTCAATATTTCCAAAACCACCATTCTCCACCCACAGAAAGCTCATACCCAAGGAGTTCTGATAAGCAGCTCCACTTTCAGCATACAACGGACAAAAAAAAACGTACTTGCTAAAGAATGGTTTGATGTTTGTATTTTGTACTATGCAAACATACCTCGAATGCAACAGAATCCCATTATGGCTTTAGCAAAGTCTAAGGGGAACTATGGTCTGTTACCTAAAACTCCAGGGAAACAACATTTGGGCAACCTGCCCATCTGTCTGAACTGCTGGCCAGTTTAAAGGATTATAGTCACAGTTTACTGCTCATTGCTCCACCCAGCTCATCAGATCTTCTATGGAGGAAGTTTTCAGTGGTCTTGGTCTTCACATACGCACCAGCTGGTTCTTTGGTAAAGCTTCCTAAAACCAGCTTTGCCTTCTACACATGTCAGTATTAGAGTCATGCAGAACTAGGTTTAGAGAGAGACCAAGAAAGCATCAGAATACAAACATGATCACTATTGTGCTACAACCTTTAATCATTAACTTCTTCCTTCTCCAATTCAAAGTTTTGTAGTTTTGCTGGTCCCTAGAATAAAAGCCAACCCAAACATTTTATTTTCTTTTTCCTGCTATGCAAGTCAGAGAACATTACAAGCAGTAACAGAATATGCCCTCCTCTTCTCAAAAAAAGCAGCCAACTAAAATGCAGAAGAAAAACCACAATGTACTGTGCAGAAACTTCCAAGAAAATCTCTTATGTAGCTTCAGCGTGCAAGTGCACTCAAAGAAGAGCTCAATACTAAAATGTGTAACATGACTGTCACTGTTATTTCACTGTAGAAGCTAATCTAATTGGAAAAACTTTCACTAAATCCTCACCTTTGCTCATTATCTTCTCATGCTTGACATGTTTGCAGGTAGGTTTCCAATGCACAACCATGATCTTTCCAGGGTTAGTTTGGTTATCGTGTACAAAAGGTGTAAAACCAGCCTTTTATCAGTCTGACTTCAGCACAAGCTACTCATCTACACTTGATGAGGTGAGTAGGTTAACACTGTCAAGAAACAAGGTTCATAGTATTGCCCTAGTATTCATCCACAGGTCCATCCATGTGCAGTTAGGTGGGGAATAAAGGGGAATTTAGGAATAAAAGACAGCACCACAAACTGTTGGTGTGTATCCACCACCAAGAACACATTGACCATGTGGGATGCTGCTGGCACCGGTCACAGGGATACTTTTTTCCTCTTACCTGCAATCTCATCTCACTTTTCACTCTATCAGCCTCTCATGTTCTTTCTCTCTTTCTGGCATATACTAGATAATCGCCTCCTCTGCCTTATGAACCACTGTATGATCCAAATGATCTGCGCTAACTTGTAACCAATAAACTGCCAATCATTCAACCATTCTGGGGTCAGTTGGCCTCACTCACTTCTTCAGTATCCCTGAAAAACCTACCACAAACCCTTCCTATGAGTTCAGGCTGTGACAATTCGTAAGGTCACGGATATTTACTCCACTGTCTTCAAGGCAAACGCCTCACTGACCTGAAGTTGTAAATTAATAAAACATTTGGTGCAACAACAATCCACATATTGATACTAAGCATCTCTTAAATAAACCAGAAACAGCAAAGCTCACTCCTGTCTCTGTCACACAGAAAATCACATGACAAATGCACTGTGAGAACTGACTGATTATAGCTCACCTAACCAGCACAGGTTAACCAGATAGCCATATTTCAATTAAAGAAAACAGCCAACTGTTGCATGTCTTATTATCACACTAAAACATCTTGGCAACAATTAATAGCTACCCAAATCACAGAAATTGCTTTTTATTATTCTTTTTTCTAAGTCATTATGGTCAAAGAAAAAACAGATGTTTCCGTTGCTAAGGTGACTGATAAAAATGAGATAAAGCAAATATTTAGAATACTTTTTTTAAAAAAGGGAAAATTCCCTCCACTTGGATTTAACTACTTGTTTTGTAACCAGCAGCACAGATCACTATAAAAAGAAAACACCAGTATTTATTCTCCTCAACTGCAATACATTCTGCATATTTATTCTGAGACAACACAGAACAACAAACAAGGATGCCTCGACACATACACCAGCATCTCCGAGTCTTCAGTAGCTGCAGATGCTCATTGTCGAAAGTGGGTATCTGCATTAGCAGTTCCATTTCCTCTAAAGTGAGGGGAACTTCAACTGCTCATGAAATGTGCCACATCACTGTCATGACAAAGCTAATACAAAAAAAAAAAGGAGAAGATGCTATTTCCTAAAACAAAAAATATCTCTACCAGCAGGCAGACTCTTTTAATGCACACATTCACATCACTGTAATTAAACTTGTGTTCTACAATCATGAACCAGATTGTCGGGAGCAGAAAACTTAGGTCAGTAAAGACCTGTATGAAACAAAGCTGCTTCTGCTGCACACGTTCAAAACAATAAGGTTATATCCATGTGCCATTAAAACAGGTGAGCAGGTACTAGGATAAAAAAAAACAAACAGGTTTTTTTTTTTTTTAAATCTAGCAATATCAAGTTTATCAAATAAAAAAATGTAACTTTAAATTATTCTGCTGAAACCTGAAACCTTAAAGTTAGGTATCTTTTGGTTTTCTATAGTGGATCATGCAAGACAATAGCAGTCATCACTGGTTTTCCACTTCAGGTCACTGTAGACTTAATAACATTATGAAAAATGTTTATGTAAATGACAAACTTGTCATTGACTGTGCCTTGTATAAGACACAGTGAGACTGAGAATAAATAACAGTTTGAAGACAACTGGCAAACCACAATCCTCCTGGCATACAACTTCAAATTTAAAAGAAGAATAAAAGTGTAGAACAAAAACTATTTCTGCTATGAATCATTTTGTTTCATATACCTACTGGAATTGCAACGCTGCTATGCTTCAGCATAATCTTGTCACTCTCCAATGCCCTACTGACATGTTTTTCTACTGCATTATTAGCACCTTTGGAGGACTCCCTATTACTCAAAACTGATTTATTCTTGCAAGGTATCTCGCTCACTCTAATATCGCCTTTCCTGCAGTCAAAAGCAACCATCTCGGGGATGACATCCGAGCCTGCTTTCTGGCTTATTGTAACTGATTCATGTCCCAACTTTAGCAGCAAATATATATAGCTGTCAGGTGGAGTACTGATGGTGGTAGCTCTTCCTGATACCACAATGTTTGTGAGTGCTGAATGTTTTTGTTTCTCACTGTGATGGCAGCTTAGCTCTATCTATTTCTGTTTTCATTCTACAAATTGTGAGTTTCTAAGATCCTATGCAGGCAGATATAGTTTGCTGACTAATAGTTAACTTGTGGTTTGATCTGAAACTGATTCAGAAATGAAGCATATTTTATAACAGGCATTCAAAGCCTAAAAGACAAGTTCACATCTGCTACTTCGCTAAACACAAACAGCACAATGAAAAGTGAAGGTAAAAACCAGGAGGAAAAGATCTACCTGCACAAGAGTCCTTCTCTTAAAGATTTCTTCTCTTGTCTTTACATACACAAAAATAAGCTGCTCTTGAGGGAAAAGGCACTGACCTGCATTGCAATGACTGGAAGTGAAATGCAGCTTCAACCACACATTCCTCACGTGTTCTCTATTCCACTGAAAACATTTATCAGACACCTACACAGTCACAGTACCTCAAACTCCAGTCACAAAGTAATTGCTAACAGAGGGTTCCTTCCAAGAAGGATGCTGACTGAAAACCTTTTCCTTTTCATGAAGTAGCTCTGAAATAGTTCAGCTCAGGATTCATCATCAAAACGTGAAGGGGTACATCACTCTTGGGCACACATAATTTCTTTCGAAATCACACCAAGTTTCCAGTAAAACTTCAGAATCAGTTCCACACAGATGTAAAATTGCCAGTTCAGAGTTTTCAGCACAGAACAGAACGGATAAAACATAAACAAAGAACAGATTACCAAGAGCACCACAGCTGGAATTTTAGATTTTCCTTCATGTCAGATATTCAGTACCTGCAGCATGTTACATGGTAATATTTCACAGGGCATCATCTGTGACGAGCTGTAACTCTTTTCTTAGGGCTCTCCAAGGACAGTCACAGAATGCCATCTCAGAGTTTCTAGTAAAGACCTGTCTATTCTGACATTACCTTGAGCAGTCAGATGGTCAATCTAATGTTTCCTTCAAGTTTGCATTCTAGGTCAGCCTATGGCATTTTCCCACCCGCCCTTCCACCCACAGTCCTGTACTCTCATTGAAGTACAAAGATGAGCTCTCTTAACTTTATAACATATAGGTAGATAAGGTCCAAGCACAAAAAATGTGTTTTCTTTGGGGTTTGTGTGTTATTTGTGTTTTATCCACAAAGACTTTTTAATATAAAATTTCATATTCTACAACAGTATATGAAAAATAAACAAATCATACAACTTCACAGCACAGAATGTAATTTGGTTTTTGTAGAATTTGTACCTATCTTCAAGAGAATCTTTATAAACTACTGATTATTATCATATCTTTTTATCATCACTTAACTTTGCATGCTACATAGTAACCAATCAAAAAAAAACCCAGGATTTGAAACATCTAGTTATGCTGGCTAGCACATCCTGCGATGATTCTGTGTTTTCATACAGCTAGTTTTCTCATTATAGTCATAACTACAGTCCATAACTACAGTCCATAACTNTCCCTTCCAACCTTACGATTCTATGATTCTATGATTCCACTATAGGTGCGTGGTGGTTTGGCAGTTCCCTGCCCCTCCCCCCACTCCACTTTGTAAAAGCACCCAGACTAGACTCAGCCAGCTGGAAGTTAAGGACCGAAGCTCTATTTACAGGTTAGCACAATATACAAGGAGAGATATACACAATAGATAGGAACATTTACAGAAGTATACAAGTTAAAGGTAATACAGAAACACAACACCACTCCCAGAAATCAGAGTCCCCAGGAGGAGCTCCCAACCACCCTTCCACCTTCTCCCCACCCCTATACCTTACCCCAGGGTCTGGCTTATGCACAAGGTGAGTTTGGAGGATCAGCCAGGGGGGTTAGAAGTAGAGTGGCTAGTTAGGTTACTCAGGAGAGAGGAGCAGGCAAAAAGCTAGAGAGACCGTGACTCTGAGCCTGAGAGAGTCTTATCTATGTTTGTGTTCTTGTTCTTATACATCTCAGCAAGCCTATGAGTGAAGCAGACATGACCATTTGTTTTCTTTTCACAGCCTATAATCTAATTTTCTCCATTAAAATATTCCAATTAGCCTCAAATCAGTACAAGGAGGTTTTTTAAAGTAAATCATCCTAGACTTATTGTTCTGTATAGAATATTCTCCTCTTCCATAGGTATAGATAGAGGCCTAAATTTATTCACAATAAGATTCATTTTTCATATGTTCACGAAGGACTTGAGAAATGACAGTTCTTCAGTGTTTTCCAATACCAAATCCTGTCTCTTAAGAAATGCTGCTAAATGTCTCTCCTAACAAATATTTTGCAGTACTAAGACCAATATGTGGGCATATGTCCTGATAAATTTAAAGTTACTCCTAAAACTAAATAGCTTAAACACTGATGTTCGACTAACCACCATAAAAAAGAAAGAAATGTAAAGAAATATTACCTCCTCTTCCTCAGGGCACTCTTCAGTAGAAGATATAGATATAATCTGCCAAAACACGGGTACCAATTCTACTTCTGTAATCATCATTCATATTGGAATGATGCACTTTAATCAAATCTATATCCCTGCTCTTTCATCAGGTTGAGCTATTGCTGATAATTCCAGGAAGCATCCATTTTACTGTATTCATTTAAAAAAAAAAAAATCAAAACAATCTTCTGATGCATTGTTTCTTATCTGGCATGCAGATTTTAGGTGAGTGGTGAGGAATTGTGGAACAACACTGTAGCAATTATGATTTATTGGTCAGTTTATAATTTAGAGTAATTTACTCTAAGTAAGATTTATGCTTACACAAGATGGTATTCTGCCTTTGTTGCCAAAGCAGTTAGGTAGGAGAGAAAAAAAAAAAAAAATCAATAGCAGAAGTTACATTGGCTTTGTGGTTCCATTTCTGAGTGCAAATATTTTATTTATCAAGTTCTAAGCAGCAAACTCACACTCAGGAAGAAAAAAAAAGTCACACTATGCAAAAACAGAAGTACGCAAAAGTCACTGGAAAAGAAATAATTTGCTTTAGGGAAGGATAAGAGCATGCTTAAAAATAAAACTCTTTACAAGACTACTTATTTACAGAATATAGACTTTTCACAACTACTGACTACTCTCCTAGCAACACAATAAAAGATACAAAGTGAGTTTATACCATCTTCAGGAAGATATTCTGTTCAGTGAAAATGGACTTTGGGCATTTGCAGTTTGCAAGAGGGTTGGGGTTCGGTGCTTGCATTTTATTTGGGAACTCTTGGTGGAGAACAAGGACAGGCAGGAGGAGATGGTGATGATGCAGGGTGGGACAGGAATGACACTGTGTGCACAGAATTACACTGGAAAGGGGACAGGACTCAGGTAGTTAAAACTGCTGTGCAAAGCAATAAACACGAGTACAGCACACTAGAAATTACTGTTAACCCTCACTGAATGCACCTCTCAGGAGCAGTTTGAAACTTATTCGAGAACACACACATGTGTGCAACTGCCTGAACTTGCCCTGGAATCTGGCAGAAACCATGACAAGTCATCTTTGATCTATAGGCTTAAAACCAGAGTATAGTGTTGATAATTGGGTGTTGTCACTTGGAAAATAGATGAACATTTCATGTTATTTTGTACACTTTTGATCCCTTGGAAAATCATTGGAAACTACCAAATCAAACATGGTGGACAGGAATTTAAGTCTGGCAATAAACAGAGGACTACTGCACCAATTTCCCCTAAGTAGCTTCGATTATTCATAGAGAAGATTTTGAAACTCTTTGTCTCAGAGTGGTAGCCATAAAAGTGCAAAAAATTTTGCATTGTCCAGACCAAGGCTAAGAAGATAATTGAAGATTGCAGTAACTGAGAGGCTGTTTTCTTCCCACTCCCACAGAAGAAAGGAACTTACAATCAAGATGCATAAATCTAAGAAAATGAATTCTCCCTTGAGGTTAAGTCCAGGAGGGCTTCCTTCAAGAAGTGAAACTTGTTTTTTCCTTAAAGTACTTTCTAAAGGCTTTAATCCACCTTGATAGGATGACAGGAGACTTCAAAAAGAAAACAAATGAAACCACAAGGAAAAAAAATCAAACCTAACAAATATACTGAAGTTACAGCAATGGCCTCTGAATTACTCAGTGGATGTTTGAGAGGACACAATGGAGGGAAATGAGGCTCAGAATTTGAGAGTTGACGGTGAGTCTTTGTCAGCTGCATAAAGAAGGACAAATCAAAAGGCAGAAAGGGGCAGTGCTCAAAGGCTGGGCAAACAACACAAAAAGGAAGTAAATGAGAAGTTAACAGCACTACTTCATCATACCAAAAAAACCACAGGAACAGAAATTTAATGAGGGATAGAAAGACCAAGACAATACTGGTTCACCACTGCAAAGTCCATAGCAGAGTCTTCAACAGGTTGAAAACAAAAGAAGTCACCAGTGCTAGGGACAGAAACCAAAACAAATTCCCCACCCTAAACCCACAGGCAAGGAAAATTCATTGTGGCGTGTAAAGACAGAACACCTCCCCAAATCCCAAAGCCTCCAAAATAAAACACCAAATTAGATGTGTGCTGTGTGTGATCTTTTTAGTAGTTATTATTCACTTGTCCTGGGGGTCTGTGGGGACTCCTGTCTAGCTGGATGAATTGGTGTAAATCCTCTCAAGCAACTACTTCCCTGTGAAGGAAAGCTCTGTTCCTCACAAATATCACAGCATTAAGGTCTCTTGACCTAGCATGTGTTTTGACTCATAGCAAACTTCCATAGTTCTATTTGATCAAATTTCCATACAATGGGGAGCAGTGGAAGGAATATTTTTCCTCTGTACCTGAAAATCCTTCCTGGTCTCAGTATTTTTTCAGAGCAGTGTGAAAAAAAACGAACAAATTCAGGATCTAGTCACCACCATTAAAAGTTTAAGTGGACACATTTTCAAACTCAGTTACTGCAGAGAATTACGAAGCAATTTCACATTGGGTTTTGTTCCTGATCTGCTGTCTGACCTTGGTGTTATTCAGGTTCTTCCATAAAAAAACAGGCAGTAAAACCAAACAAACCAAGACTACCTTACAGGGTTTTGAGATTGAGTTACCAGTTGCTTTGAAATTTTCACTGCGGACCTTGCTTCTGCAACCTTTTCCTGGCAAACCGCAGTTGAGACAGAGAGCAAAAGTGAGAGCTTCTGGACCAGTATCTTTTATCGCTTAATGTTTGTTCTTCAGGAATTTGGTATGACAAGTACTTGCCAAACTGTTCTTTAACTATGTGAAGATGAGCTATGAGGATTCCTTAAACGAGATATATGACCTTTTGAATTAGAGTCTACAGATATATTTGTAATAGTAAAAGCCATTTTCAGGAATCACTTATTGCATTTTTATAACATATGATCATCTATTTATATTTTTTAATAGGAATTGATCAACTGAAGGTTCTACTTCCTTTACTCTTGATCCAGTAAAGCAAGACAGCCTCCTTCCTCTGCTGCTCACACTGGGTAAGTGTATCACTGGATGTAATTACCTGAATTCCCAGTCTACATACAATATTACTTACATTATGGAGTGTCTTGTGACCATTGAGAAACCAGAGAATTGAAGATAATTTGAAAGGCTTTTCTCTTTACCTTTTCTTTGCACAGTATATATTACAGGATATGCAGATTTACAATGTGCCAAAATGGCCAAGAAGGCAAAAAATATTCTGGGAGGCATTCAGCAGGTCAAGGGATGTTCTCTTCTCCCTCTACTCTGATGCCCAGAGAGGTCTTCTTCTCCAGAGACTTTCAAAATCCATTTAGATGTGTTTCTGTGAAACTTGATCTAGGCATACCTGGGGGGACTAGATGATCTCCAGACAGCCCTTCCAACCCCTACCATTCTGTGATTCTAGGATTCACAACTTCATGATATGCAGCAATTTACACTGACTAAATAGCTTTTACTCTGTTAAAAAGGTGCATGAAAAGCCCACTTAAGCAAAGGAAACATTTTCTTGATGCCAGGGACAGTAGATTCCTAACACCCTCATTTGATCCTGAATTTGCCAGGATGAGCGACTCCAGCAAAGGAAAATTCAGATAGTTAGAAAAAAAGCGGACTTCTTTTAGTGAAGCATTCTGAAGTAATTCAGTGGAGTTGGAAAAGGCTGGAGTAGATTCAGTAAAGGAAAGCACTAAGAAAAATTGCTTTCCTCTACAAAAACACTTTCCTGCAGAGATCTTTCCAGACATTTTTTCAAGCATAGATGAAGCACTCTGGTCGACAGTATAAATACATCTCACAGCAAAACAAGATACAAAACTGAAGTTGTGACTACTCACTGAAAGAGGAGGTCACCAATGCTCTATTTTGCAGTCGTTACAGGTTGTGTCTTTAGCTCATCAGGTGAGAGAGAATTCTTATTACGCAGGGCAATGAAAAGCAAGAAGGACCTGTCAGGAAGGAAAAAAAGTGTAACTTTCAGAAAAAAAAATGCAAAATAGTAGTAGACAAAGACTTCAAAAGTATTTCAGTAACACAATCTACTGTCGTGGTAGGCCTAAGCAGGCTAGAATAGGTGTATACATGTCCTGGCTTGCCCAGGCATGTTTTTCTGCTCTCCCTCCTTCTCTTTTGGGGAGAAGCAACTGCAGGAAAGAGGACAAAGAACCTGGAGCCACTGAGTCTGAGGACTCTGGCTTGCTCAGAGCTGTTTGCATCCTGTGGTAAACAAGGTATACACCCTCAGCTTGCGTATGCCTTGTGCAAGGCCTGTGTCCTGCCCTAAAAAAAAAAAGAGTAGAGCAAGCCTATGGCTTCGCCTAATATGGTCAAGCTTGGCTACCTACCATTCTGATTCGCTATTCTGTGTGCAAAGGCCTATTAGAATCATAGAATCATAGAATGGTAAGGTTGGAAGGGACCTCAAGGATCATCTAGTTCCAACCCCCTGCCATAGGCAGGGACACCTCCCACTAGTACAGGTCACTCAAGGCCTCATCCAATCTGGCCTTGAACGCATCCAGGGA